>PVJL010009567.1:0-56066 GCA_004026885.1 Lyroderma lyra
ACCATCAACAAGGCAAAGAGACAGCCAACTGAATGGGAGAAAATATTTGCAAATAACGCATCAGATAAGGGTCTAATATCTAAAATATATAAAGAATAAGACTTAACAACAAAAAAACAAACAACCCAATTAAAAAGTGGGCAGAAGAACTAAACAGACACTTCTCCCATGAGGAAATACAAATGGCCAACAGACATATATTCCCATTTTACAGATGATAAACTGAAGCTCAGAAAGAGACAGAGATTAAGTCATTTACCCATTATCACAGTGTGGCTGACTCCATAATCTGGGTTCTTTGCATTGTACAACTTTGCCTTGCTGGGGTATATAGTCAGCTCTGATAAGAAGAAAGCTGAAGGACCCTCCCCAGTAGGCCTAAGGTTTCACAGAGACATTTGGTCTTAAAGATGAGTGAGATATACCCTAATGGAGGAAAAGAGAAAAAGAGTATTCATTCTTGGTTGAAGGATAGCAGATGCAAAGGGACTAATGCAGGAAATAAAAAAATCATGTTCATGAAAATTGTAAATTGTTTCATGGGGTAACCTGAGGGTGAGGGCAGTTGATGGAATATGAGGCTAGAGCAATTGAGGCCAGTTTGTAAATCATGTTAAGGAATGTGGGCTTTCTCCTGAAGTAGATGAGAAAGAATGGAAGAGAGGGACTAGAGATCAGATCTCTGTTTGGAAAGAGTACTGTGGGACAAATGTGTGCAGACAGTTCAGAAGAGACATTGACTGGCTTCAGGGAGCCTAAGCTGGAAATAGTCAAGGCAAGAGTCAGGGTGATGAAGGAAATGGAAGCCCAGCTCTGAAAATGCTGCCTCCAGAGAAGTCACTGCCAGTCAGCCTCAGTCTAACTTCAAAGCTGGGATTCCAGGCTTTGTAGTATCTACCTCCAGCGCCCTTAAACACTGTGTATTGTTTTGGCCTCAAAACTAGTAACAAAGTCTTGCTTTGTCCTTTGAGGCCTCCCCATTTGTCTCTACCTTCTAAACCTGTGGCTTTGTAGCCCCCCTGGGCCTAGCCTAGCCCAGCTGACCGCAGGAGGATGGAAAGAAGTCAGGTAGGCTCCAAGCAGAAAGAGCCCTGATTAGCACATGTTTCACATTCCCCACATTGTATGGCAATTCAAAACCAAATACTATGGTATTGTTTACTTAAAGATTTGGGATGACTTTCAGGCTTCTTCTCTTTCTTTTTCCCCTTTCTTTTCTTTTATTAAATGTGTTTCTGGACTGCAGCTATTTCCTCTGTGCTTGAATTAAGTAATAGCAGAGGAAGAGAGAAAATGAAAGTTTGCAGCAATGCAGAGATGTTTCTGGAAAAATCCAGAGAAAAGAGGGAAAGCCAGTGTGGGGGCCCACAGCAATGTTCAGCAAAGGCCAGAGAATGTGACTGGTGATGGGTTGGGGTGGGATTTCAACTAGGATAAATACATAGAAGTCAGGCAAAAGCCTACCTAACACACAGGCCACCTTCAGCCCTTAGCTCCTATGCAATCAGCACTCATTTGATTTTGTTCTGGTCATCAGCAGCTGCTATTGCATCAGCACAACCGCAAGGTGTGGGCTCTCAAACCAAGGAAACAAAAGCACTGAAATGAACCAAAAGAATTTCACAGGTAAAGGCAGCCATCAATGCACTCCTGGAAAGGCCACACTCCCAAGGAACAGGAAGCTCTTACAAAAAACTCCCAAGCTCCCCTCTTTATATATCTGTACAATTCTGAAATAGAGCCCAGATGAGAAAGCTGGTCATGTTGTGTATGTCTATTCCAGTCTGAGAACAATAGAATCACACTCACGGACAATTTTATTCCTGAAATCCCAATTACAGAAAAATGACTAGGTGAACAGGTTTTATCTTATTTTATCTTGCTCCCTATCATTTTCCTTGAGATATATAGATGTAGATGACAAAGTACAAGTGAAATCTTTGTTTGTAAGTCACAAGTGAGAGTTTTATTTGAAGAACATTTTGTATCTAATTTTTATTTATCTTCCTTTGCTAACCTAACTAATTTTGTTAGTTTTGTTTTTAGTCCCCCTCTAGGTTGTCCATTACACAGTTAGCTGTGTTTTTGTTAGCCTATAATTTCGGGTGCTTTTGACATTCAATATTATATTAGATGATAGAACTTGTCTTTCTGGATTTGGTTGTGATTCTGAAACCCAGGTTCTTTTTTTTGCGGGGTGGGGGCCTATTTCCCTGGCTGGGAATCGAACCCAGGTGACAGCATTGAGAACGCCAAAGCCTAACCACTATACCACCAGGGAACCCGCCTCAACATTATATTAATTTCAGGTGTACAGCATTGTGGTTAGACAATTTATGTAGTTTAAGAAGTGATCCCCCTGACTAGTCTAGTACCCACCTGGCACTGTAGAGTTATTACCATATTATTGACTGTATTCCCTATGCTTTACTTTATATCCCCATGACTATTTTGTAACTACCAATTTGTACTTCTTAATTCCTTCACCTTTTTCACCCTGCCCCCCAACACCTCTCTCATCTATCTCCCCAATAAATTTAGGACACATTGATATCATATGTAGTTATTACAGTATTATTGACTTTATTCCTTATGCTGTACCCTACATCTCCATGACCACTATGTAACAGCCAATTTGTACTTCTTAATCCATTCACTTTTTTCACCTACCCCTAACCCTCCTCCCATCTGGCAACCATCAAAGTGTTCTCTATAACTCTGAGTTTGTTTCTATTTTATTTTGGTCTTGAGATTCCACATATAAGTGAAATCACATTGCATCTTTCTTTCTGTGTCTGACATACCTTACTCAGCACTATACCTTCCAGGTCCATCCATGCTGCCACAGATAGCAAGAACCCATTCCTTTCCATGGCTGAACAATATTACATTTTATATACGAGTATGTATTACCTATTCTTTACCCATTCATTCATCAAGGAACACCGAGGCTACCTCCACATTTTGGTCATTATAAACAACACTGCAATGAACATATGATGCACATGTCCTCTCCAAGTCTTCTGGCAATGTGTGGCATTTAGGGAAACAATTATGTATCATTTTTTAATTAATAGCTTTATTGATATATAATTTACATATGATAAAATTCATCCATTTTAAGGGCAATTCAATGTTTTTTAGTACAATTATAAGGTTATGCAATCATCTAATTTTGGAGCATATCCATTGTTCCCAAAAAGAAAATTGGAGCTCACATATAGTCAATCCATGTTCCCATACCCAGGGAAGCACTAATCACTTTCTGTCCCTATAGATTTGCCTTTCTTAGAAAAAGGATCATAAAATATATGGTCATTTGTCTCGTTTCTTTCACTTAGCATAATGTTTTCAATGTTCGTCCACGTTGTGGAATGTATCAGAACGTCAGTTCTCTTTATTGCTGAACAGTATGACTGTATCACATTTTGTTTATCAATTCACCATTTGATTTCCATTTGGGACATTTCCACTTTTTGGCTATTAGAAATAATGCTGCTATGAACAATCAAGTAAAATTTTTTGTGGACAAATGTTTTCATTTCTTTTGAGTAGATATTTAAGAGCAGAATTGTTGGATCATATGGTAACTGACCATAGATGTATGGGTTTATTGCTGGATGCTCAGTTCTATTTCATTTATGTATGTGTGTGTGTGTGTGTGTATATATATATATATATATACTTATGCCAGTACCACATTGTCTTGATTACTATAGCTTTATACTAAATTTGAACTTAAGAGGTTTGAGTCCTACAAATTTGTTGTTCTTTTTCAAGATCATTTTGGCTATTGATGGGCACTTGAGTTGCTTCCATATCTTGGCTATGGTAAGTAGTGCTGAAATGAACATAGGGGTGCATATATCTTTTTGAATTAGTGTTTTGCATTTCTTCAGATAAATACCCAGAAGTAGAGAATATAGTCAATAATGTTGTAACAATTACATATAGTGCCAGTGAGTACTAGACTAATCAGGGGGATCACTGCACAAATTAGATAAATGGCTAATCACTATATACCTGAAACCAATATAAAATAATAGTAAATGTCAACTTTAACTGAAAAAATTAATTTTTAAAGGGTTATTTTGGTTAAACGGGGTACATGCAATTTAATATCAATTTTAGAATTAACATTAAAGTAATATGAATGAATGAAATGAATATGCAGCTTGTCTATTTCTACAAAAATAAAAAAGACCCTGTGATTTTGATAGGGATTACATTGGATCTGTGGATTGCTTTTTTTGCCATCTTAAAAATATCAAGTCTTCCAATTTATGAATATGAAATATCTTTCAATTTTATTTATGTCTTCCTCAAATTTTTTCAACAATGTCGTATAGTTTTCAGTGGACAAATCTTGCACCTCCTTGGTTAAATTTATTACTATATATTCTTTTTGGTGGTATTGGAAATGGAATTTTCTTAATTTCATTTGTGGATTATTCATTCTTTGTGTGTAGAAATACAATCAATGTGCTTAATGTTGATCTTGTATTCGGCAAATTTGCTGATTTTGTTTACTATCTCTAATAGATTATTTTTTATTCCTTAGCATTTTCTACAAATATGATCATGTTACCTGTGAATGGATGACCTTTATTTCTTTTTGTTGCCTAAATGTCCTGGCTAGAACTTCTGGAACAATGTTGAATGGAAGTGGTGACAGTGGACATCTTTGTCTTGTTCTTAAATAAGAGAAAGTTTTCAGTCTTTCACAATTAGGTATGATGTTACTCATGAATTTTTTATAGATGCCCTTTATCAGGTTGAGGAAGTTACCTTATATTCTTAGTTTATTCAGTGTGTTTAAAAAGAAAGGTTTGTTGAATTTTGTCAAATCTTTTTTCTATGTCAACTGAGTTAACTGTTTGGTTTCTTCCTTTATACATCTATCTGGTCAAAAAATCAATTTACCATAACTGTAAAAGTGTATTTCTGGAATTGCAAATCCATTCTAGTAATATAAATGTCTGCCCTTATGTGCATACCACAATACCCTTAACATAGTAGTTTTGTTGTAAGGTTTAAAATCAGTATGTCCTCTAACTTTCATCTTCTTTATCAAGATTGTTTTCAATACTTTGTGTCCTTATTATCTTCATATGAAATTTGGCATCAACTTTTCAATTTCAAAAAAGAAAGAAAGAAAGGGGAAAAAAACCTGGGAGTTTTTGATATAATTTGCATTGGATCTGTGAACCATATCATGAATTGTTGCTATCATGACAACATTGACACTTCTGATCCATAAAATTTGGCTGTGTTTCCATTTATTTAGGTCTTTTTAAATTTTTTGGCCAATATTTTATAGTTTCCAATGTATACATTTTATACTTCTTTTGTAATTTACCCTTAAGATTTTTATTTTTTTATGTTACTGTAAATGGAATTGTTTTCTTAATTTTATTTTTGGACTGTTCATTGCTAGTATATAAAAGTAAAATTGATTTTTGAACATTTACCTTGTATTTTGTTACCCTGCTTAATTAATTTACTAGTTCAACTTTTTTAAAAAGGGGATTCATTAGAATTTTCTCTATATAAGTTCATGTCATCTACAAATAAAGACTGTTTTACCTCTTCTTTTCCAGTCTGGATCCATCTTATTTATTTTTCTTACCTAATTACTTTGGCTAGAACCTCCAGTGCAATGTTGAATAGAAGTGGCAATAATGATATTAGGGAAAAAAGTAAGACTTTCACTATTATGTTAGCTATGGTTTTTTAGTAGATGCTGTTTATCATGTTGAAGAAACTGTCCTACCCCACTAGTTTGTTAAAAATTATTTTGGATTTTTTTATTGTTAAATAAAAATATGGGGGTAACATTGGTTAGCAAATATTACATAGGTTCCAGGTGTACAATTCTACAGTGCATTGCCTATGTGTTGTATTGTGTTCACCACCCAGAGTCAGCGCTCTTTCCATCAACATATATTTGACTCCCCCTCCCTACTTTCCCACTACCTCTCTCCTCTCCCACCCCTCCCTCCTCTTTCACCCCCTGCCCCCTTGCCCTCAGGTAACCACTAAACTATTGACTGTGTCCATGAGTTTTTGTTTCTTTGTTGCTTTCAGTTTTATATTCCACATATAAATGAAGTCATATGGTCCTTGGTTTTTTCTGTCTGGCTTATTTCGCTTAGCATGATGATATCAAGGTCCATCCATTTTGTCACAAATGGCAGTATTTCATCTTTTCTTATTATCTGAGTAATATTCCATTATGTATATGTACCACAGCTTTTATATCTACTCATCTATCAAATGGCACTTTGGTACAACTGCTATGGAAGACAGAGTGGAGGTTCCTCAGAAAATTCAAAATAGAGTTCCCATATGACCTGACAATCCCCTTTCTGGATATCTACACCCCAAAATCTAAAAACCTTAGCCCACAAAGACTTATGTATCCCAATGTTTGTTGCAGCACTGTTCACAGTGGCCAAGTCATGAAAACAACCAAGGTGCCCTTTGATAAATGACTCAATAAAGAAGCTGTGGTACATGTACACAATGGAATATTACTCAGCTATAAGAAAAGATGAAATACTGCCATTTGTGACAAAATGGATGGACCTTGAGATCATCATGCTAAGTGAAATAAGCCAGACAGAAAAAACCAAGAACCATATGACTTCACATGTGGAATGTTGAGGATTTTTATCATGAGTGTTTCTCAGGTTTTTTTGTGTGCTTTTACTTCATCTATTGAGATGATCATATGTTTTTGACTTCTTTTCTAGAAATGTAGTGTGCTTTATTGATTTATGAATATTAAACTCATCTAGCATTCTTGTTCATTGTATTGTTTTTTAAATGTTAAAACATGTATTTTTATATAATGTGCAAATCCAAGAATACAGTATTATGATTGCTTTATAATCCAGTGTGTTTTGAAGAAGCTAAGACAAAATAGGAAAAAAGTATTTAATGATTTTTTAAATCCATTTTTATTGATAGACTTATTGGGGTGACATTTGTTAGCAAGGATTACATAGGTTTCAGGCATACAATTCCACAGTGCACTGTTAACTTGTTGTATACCCACCTATTGTGACTTCTCTTTCCATCACCCTATATCTAGCTTCCCCTCCCTCCTCTCCCAGCCCCTATTTAATGGTTTTTGTAGTAAGGTTTTCATTTACCATTTCCAATGTTTTTTGTTTCTTACTGTATGTAAAGTTACTCTCTGATGTCATTTTCTTACTCTACTTTGGCGTCTTTTCTTTCCCTCTGCTTATATTGTTATTATCAGTATTATATTGTTTTATGCTATTTTTTAAGATTTTATTTTTAGAGCATTTTTAGGATCACAGCAAAACTGAGAAGAAAGTACTGAGATTTCCCATATCCCTTTTGTCACACACATGCATAGCCTCCTCGTTATTTATATCTCCCACCAGAGTGGTACATTTTTTACAACTGATGAACCTATATTGACACATCATAATAACCCAAAGTCCCTAGTATATATTAGGTTTCACTCTTGGTGTTGTACATTCTATGAGTTGAACAATTGTATAATGACATGTATCCATCATTATACTAACATAAAAAGTACTTTCACAGCCCTTAAAATCCTGTGCTCTGCCTATTCATCCCAACATTGCCCACCCCAACCCCTGACAGTCACTGATCTTTCTGTCTCTATAGTTCTGCCCTTTCAAGAATGTCATATAGTTAGAATCATGCAGTATGTAGCCTTATCAGATTTGCCATTTTCACTTATTAATATGCATTAAAGTTTTCTCTCTGTCTTTTCATGGATTGATTATTCATTTCTTTTTAGTGATGAATAATATTCCATTGTCTGGGTATAACACAGTTTATCAATTTACCTACTGAAGAGCATCTTGGTTGCTTCTAAGTTTTGGCAATTATGAATAAATCTACTATAAATATACATGTGCATGTTTTTGTGTGGACATAAGTTTTCAACTCCTTTGAATAAGACCAAGGAGTTAAATTGCTGAATCATACAGTCAAGAGAATATTTAGTTTTGTAAGAAACTGCCAAAATTTCTTGTGAAGTGTCTGTACCATCTTGCACTCCCACCAGCAATGAAGGTGAGTCCTTGTTGCTCCACATTCTTGCCAGCATTTGATGATGTCAGTGTTTTTTTTTTGTTTGTTTTGTTTTTTTGCTTTTTGGTATGTGGGTAGCTCCCTGACTGGGGACCGAACCTAGGCCGCAGCGCTGACAGTGCCAGCGCCGAAGCCTTAAGCCACTACACCATCAGGGAGCTCCCCAGTGTTGTTTTAATTTGCATTTCCCTGATGACATATAATATGGTACATCTTTTCATATGCTTCTGTGTCATCTGTATATCTTCTTTAGTGAAGTATCTGTTAAGATATTTGGCCCACTTAAAAAAAAAAAACTTATTTATAAAGATGTATGTACCCCTATGTTCACTGCAGCATTATCATGGTAGTAAAGCATGGAAACAGTCTAAGTGCCCTTCCAATGGGTGATTGGATCAAGAAGATGTGGTACATATATACAATGGAGAATGACTCAGCCATAAAAAGGCTGAAATATTTTCACTTGCAACAATGTGAATGGATCTTAAGACTATCAAGCTCAGTGAAATAATTCAAATGAAAAAAGACAAGAACCATGTGATTTCACTCATATGTGGAATATAAAATAGCAACAAATGAACAAATAAACAAACTCATAGACACAGACAACAGTGTGGTGGTTACCAGAGGGGAAGGGGATGAGAGGAGGATGAAGAGGGTAAAGGGAGTCAAATATATGGTGGTGAAAGGAGAACAGATTTGGGTGGTAAGCACACAATGCAATATACAGAGGATATATTCTAGAATTGTACACTTGAAACATATAATGTTATTAACCAATGTTACCCCAATACATGTAATTTTTTAAAATTTAAAAATGGAGTTGTTTTTGTTATTGTTGAGTTTTAAAAGTTCTTTGTGTATTTAGGAGAAAGTCCTTTATCAGATTTTTTAAAATTTAAAAATTGAGTTGTTTTTGTTATTGTTGAGCTTTAAAAGTTCTTTGTGTATTTAGGAGAAAGTCCTTTATCAGATTTATCTTTGCAAATATTTTTACCCAGTGTGGTGGATTGTCTTCTCATTCCCTTGACAATGTCTTTCACATAGCAGAAGTTTTTAATTTTAATGAAGTCCAGCTTATCAATTATTTCTTTCATGGATTATGCCTTTAGTGCTATATCTAAAAATTCATTCATCACTTCTCAGCCTTTTGACTAAGAACAAGTGCAGTAAAAATCCATTGCCTTACTCAAAGTCATCTATGTTTTCTCCTATGTTATCTTCCAAGAGTTTAATACTTTTTTGTGAAGGGTATAACTTCTGTGTCTTGATTAATTTTTTTGCATATACATGTCCAGTTGTTCCAACACCATTTGTTCCAAGAACTATCTTTGCTCCATTGTATTGCCTTTGCTCCTTTGTCAAATATCAGTTGACTATATTTATGTGGGTCTATTTCTTGGCTATCCATTCTGTTTCATTGATCTATTTGTCTTTTCTTTTGCCAATACCACATTGTCTTGATTACTATAGATTTGTAGTAAGTCTTTTTTTTTTCTGGGTCTTTTGCTTCTTCATATAAACTTTAGAATTAGTTTGTCAATATCCACAAAATAACTTACTGGGATTTTTTTTTAATAGGGATTGCACTGAATCTATAGATCAAGTTGGAAAGAACTGGTATTTAGACAATAGTGAGTCTTTCTATCTATGAACATGGAATACCTATCCATTTATTTAGGTCTTCTTGGATTTCATTCATCAGAGTTTTTGTAGTTTTCCTCATATAGTTCTTATACATATTTTGTTTGATTTATACCTAAGTATTTCATTTGGGGGGGGGTACTAATATGAATGGTATGGTCGTATTCTTTCACAAGGCTCATAGTTTCATTACAAAATAGATATTTAAAATG
The DNA here is from genome assembly GCA_004026885.1 of Lyroderma lyra. Classification (NCBI taxonomy): domain Eukaryota; kingdom Metazoa; phylum Chordata; class Mammalia; order Chiroptera; family Megadermatidae; genus Lyroderma; species Lyroderma lyra. The sequence continues at coordinate 9,954 of PVJL010009567.1, forward strand.
ATATATTGTAATAACTCTGGATTCTGTTTACACACCCCCCTTTGGCCTTGTTGCTATTTCTGTTTGGTTTTGTTTTTCCCTATTTGTTTAGTGACTTGCCTGGCCTGATTCTCTCTGAAGTCTATTTTCTCTGTAGTGTGGAGCTTCTGACATCATGCTCACTTCCCTCCTTGTTTTATTTTTAAGCTTGGCTTTCTAGGAGTCACCTCTAGTTCAGCCTAGTGTTTTAGCCTGTGATCAGACAGAGGTTTGTCTTAAGCAACCAGATTTAATAAAACTTCTACCTTTTACCAATGTATCTTTGTATGGCTTGTGGAATGCCTTCACAGTTCATGAACTTTTTTATTCTACCATGCATTCAAACACAGTTTAGCCATTCACAAATAACATTTCTGGTTGTTTCCTACACAGGTTTAACCTAGTGCCTGTATACAGCCTTCTAGACCACTAGGGATAAGTTTGATCTTAATAGGATCTTTTTTATGGTTTCTTTTCCTAGGCCTCTGCAAAATACAGGTAACCCCCATGTAACACGGTCATTAGGTTCCTAGAATGCCATGTTATGTGAATTCATGTTATACGAAACAAAGAACTAGTACAATAAAGGGGGTTAGGTTCCAAAAATTAAAAAAATACATACTAAAGTATTTTTATAAGTAAGAGAAATATCTTTATTAAAGCAATTTTCACCTATGTATAATGTAGTAAAAAGAAAAACAGAAAGTTTTAAAATGTATGTACTTAATACTCCATGATCAAAATGGATTTAAAATTCTAATAAATTTTAAAATTCTGCAGTCAAATCTGAAACGACATCCACACCCAAATAAAAATATTCAAATGAGATACCTTTTTCTCTTAAAAGCTCTTACTACATTCTGTGTTGTTCAGGGAGTTCCCTAATTTCAAATAAGATATTTTTTGCTCTTAAAAGCTCTTATTATACCCTGTGTTGTTTGGGGATTTCTCTAATTCTCAAACTGTGTTAGAGTGGAATCGTGTTCTAGGATGCCATGTTGTACAAGGGTTTTCCCCAATTCTTGAACCATGTTAGAGCAAAACCGTGTTATAGACGTGCTGTGTTATATAGGAGTTACCTATATCTAGCTGGTCTGCTCTTTCTGTCTTCTGCTAATATATAATTGCTTTTCTAATTTTCACTACTATGATCCCTATAGTTTTCAACAACACCTTCAGGCATGAGTTTCTTCATGTTCTGTTCTAAAGAAAGTCAGCCTCCATAGGCTGTGCTACTATGCTGCAGCTAGGTTGGGAGAGAGTGATACGGCAACCTGCTTCTTCTGGAGTGACACCTTGGCCCTAGTAGCCCTTGAAGTCCTTGTCTGACAAGTGCATCATCTGAGTCTTGGCCCTGGCCCTGGGAGGGAGGAAATGGGAGTCCCTGTTGTTCTCCAACTGCCACTCATGGTTTACTTTTCCTATATAGTATATAGAATCCATCTTCAGAGTAGGAGATGGAAAGGGCAGTATTCTTGGCAGTGCCCACCCAGAATAAATTTTCTAAAACACAGAACTATAGGGCAAAATGAAAGTCACTAGCAGCCTGTCCTTGCTGGAGTGAAACTATAACCATACAACCAAGAGTTGGTGAAAAAGAGAGCCCCTACATTTTTTTTTGGCTGTGCCCACCTGGAATAAATTTTCTGCAATACAAAGCTAGAAGGAGGAGCAGGAGCAAAGTCTTAGCTCAAATGCCTCAGATGCCCACTGTTCTTGCCAAGATTCCATAAATTTTCTTAAGTAAATGTTTTTCAACTTGTTGCATGTCCTTAAAACAATATTCAGGCATGTTAAATGGTTGGTTTTGGTAATTTTTTTTACCAGTTTGATGGTTATTTCAGTGGCAAAAGGGTGTGCTGAACTCCTCATACAGCCATTCCATAAGTTGCTCTGTAAAAATTATTTAATTCAACACATAATTAGAAAACAATTACTATGTGCCAGGTGTTATATGTAATGAGGATAAGTAACAGCTTTATTAAGGTACAGTTGACATACATTAAACTACACATATTTAAAGTATACATTTTGATGAGCTTTGACATATGTACGCACCATCAGCATAATAAAAATTATGAACATACACATTAACCACAAAAGTTTCCTTCTGCCCTTTGTCTAGCCATCCACCCTCCCCTGCCCTTCCTTAGGCAACCAATGATCATCTTTCTGTCATTACAGATTAATTTTTGTCTCTGTTTTTAATTTACAAAGCTGGTTGGTGGTGAAGTTTATCCTTTACTAAGATACCCACCTTAGCCAGATTGCTCTTTTGTTGTGAGCAGAATATTTTAGGGGTTTTCTTTTTGTTTCTAGGTCAAGATTCCTCAACCTCTAGGAAACAAAGATTCCAGCAACCACATTCCCATGAAAACAGAGCCTTGTTGAATAGCTCACCATATTCCCAAACATGTTTACAGACATCCAAAAACAGCAGAAGCATTTTACTTTTGTTTGGGGTGATAAATCCAAGTTGTTGCACTTAAAAAATTATGGGCCAGAGTGTAAGTGGAACCTTACTCTCCAGGGTTCTTCTCATTGTCTTTGCCCACATGCCACCAACGGCTATTAAGCAACCCAGTATATTCCTATTGCCCTTCAAGTGAATGATTATAAACTTCTGACAGAATCTGATGGACCCAGGGTGGCTCGGTTTCTACATAAACCCAGGAATTGAATCTCCAAAGTATGTACATAATATTATGCCTTTTACTCTCCAATAGGAAAATGAAACTGCAGATTAGCTGCTATTAACTGGAAACTGGAACTAATCCTAAAAGCAATGATTTATTGCTTGCCTATCATGTGCCAGGCACCATAATGGGTGGTACAGAAATGTTAACCTTTTATAATACTCACAATAAATCCAGAAAGTTGGTATAATCCTTTCCCATTTTACACAAGAGAAAGCTGAGGTAAAGTGAGGTCAAAGGACTTCTCCTAGATTATGTAGCTGGTAGACAGCAGAAGTGGAATTCAAACTCATATCTAACACCACTGTTCACTCTACTATAATGTCTGATTGCCAAGCTTAGTGATCACCCTCTACACTCCCAAAATCCTATCATAGAGGAAAGTCCCAACAATATGGCCTTTCATTAGTGTGTCATTAAGTGCCACTTGATTCCCTGTATTTTCACTGTTTTTATGTAAACCTACATTATCCTTTCAGAGGAATTAAAAGCACCAATTCACATAAATGTTCCTCCTCAGAAAGAACACAGGAATCATATTAGCCGAAAAACCTATGCATTAATTCTGATTCAGGCTGTAATTCTGACTGTTTACATGACAGTGAACAACGCAAACTTGGGTTATATTCCAAGCATCCATGATAGGCACATGGGGATCTTCTAATACTAGAAAAGCTCTTACCAATAGTTATTCATGCAATACAGAACTCTAATTCAGATGTCTTGTGTCAGAAACGGGAAAAGATACCTACTGCAATATTTTTACAAGGACTACTTTGAATAATTGAGGTCAGTCCGCTAGTTTTTTGTATCTCATGCAAGACTGCCATTCTTTAAAGGGCTAAAAAGATTAAATGGAACAGAGCTACTCAGCTCAAACCAGAAATTCAAATTCAAAGCAGTTACGGACTCTCCTCAGTAGAGGGCAGTGGTGGGCAGGCTAAGGCTGGCAAGAAGCGAGAGAGAGCCATTAACTTCTATTGTGCACCCACCCACTAAGTGCTCTGGCTTAGTGCTTAATGTTTTATAGACAGTATCTTATGGACCCTGACAATGGCCCTATGAAGACAGGATAATCAGCATTATTTTAGTCTCAAAGAGGTGAATGAATTAAACACCTATCTGGTGCCCACCAATTTAAATACACCATGCTGTTTCGTGAGAAGTACTATTCCAAAGTCCCTTCAGAGAGAGCTTATACTGCTGAGCTAAAAGAGCAGGCTCACCTGGGACATAGTAGGTCCTACATATGATGGGAACTTAAAAGAGATGGACTGGATGGAACAATGGGAAGCATTTAACAAGGATAACATGTAACAAGTTAAAAACTTTGGAGCCAGTGACAAGATGAAAATTATCTAGAAGTGGTTCAGAGGACTGGAAACTTGACATGAAAAACACTTGGGGGACCTGGAGAAGATTAAACCAGGGTGCTTGACATTATGAAGGTACTCATAAATGCTTAAAAAATGTAGAAAATATGTCATGAGGAATTCAACATTGTCTGTAACTACCCAAAGGGCAGTTAGTTATTAAGAAGGTACAGACTATTTTGTGTGGCTCTAAGGGCTAGGCTTGGAGCAGTTGGAGGCAGATTGTAGTTCCTTAAAAGGAACACTCTTCTAAAAGGTAGAAAAACCTCTAGAAAAGAGAGAGGCTCAAAAGTAGCATGAGTTTCTTTGTGATATTAGGTTATAAATATGACCTCTAGGAAAGCTTTCAAATCTAGGATACTCGGGTTTTTTAAAAAACTGGTTTTATTTATTTATTTATTTATTTATTTTCTGGTTCCATTTACTGTTTATTTTTTAAATATTTATTTTTTTATTACAGTTGACATATAATATTATATTAGTTTCAGGTGTACAACACAGTGATTAGACATTTATGCAACTTATAAAGCAATCACTGATAAATCTAGTGCCCATCTGACACGACACATAGCTATTACTATATTACTGATTATATTCCCTGTGCTCTACTTTACATCCCCATGACTATTTTGTAACTATCAATTTGTACTTCTTAATCCCTTTCCCTTTTTCAGCCATTCCCCAACGCCCCTTGCATCTGGCAACCATCAAAATGTTCTCTGTATCTTTGAGTCTGTTTCTGTTTTGTTGGTTATTTTGTTCTTTAGATTCCACATATAAGTGAAATCATATGGCACTTGTCTTTCTCTGTCTGACTTACTCCACTCAGCACAATACCCTCTAGGTCCATCCATGTTGTTGCATATGGCAAGATTTCACTCATTTTTATGGCTGAATAATGTTCCACTGTATATATGTATCACCTCTTTTTTATCCATTCATCCAATGGTGGATGCTCAAGTTGCCTCCATATCTTGGCTATTGTAAGTAATACTGCAATGAACATATGGATGCATGTGTTCTTTTGAAGTAATTTTGGGTTTCTTTGGATAAGTACCCAGAAGTGAAATTACCAGTTCCTTCTTTGTCCCTTGTTATAGCCTATATTTTATTTATTTATTTATTTTTAAATTCATTTTTATTGTTAGTTATTGGGGTGACATCTGTTAGCAATGATTACATAGATTTCAGGCATACAATTCTACAGTGCATTGTCAACTTGATGTATAATAAGTTCACCACCTAATGTGACAGCCTTTGTTTTAAAGTCTATTTTGTCTAGTGTAAATATTACTACCCCAGCTTATTTTTTTTCCATTTTCATGAAATATCTTTTTCCATCTCTTTACTTTCAGTCTGTGTGTGTCTTTTGATCTGAAGTGAGCCTCTTATAGGCAGCATATGTAAGCCTTTTGTTTTATTATTCATTCAGTCAGCCACCCTATGTGTTTTGATTGGAGTATTTAATCCATTTACATTTAAAGTAATTGTTCATAGATATGTAGTTATTGGCATTTTGCTATTCATATTTTTGTTGTTGTTGTTGTTGTTATTGTTCTTCATCTTAAAGAAGTTCCTCTAAGATTCCTTGTAATACTGGTTTAGTGATGATGAATCCCTTGAGTTTTCTGTTCTGGGAAGCCCTTTATCTGTCCTTAGATTCTAAATGATAGCTTTGCTGGGTAGAGTAATCTTCGTTGTAGGTCCTTACTTTTCATCACTTTGAATATTTCGTGCCAATCCCTTCTGGCCTGCAAAGTTTGTTAAGAAATCAGCTGACAGTCTTATGGGAGCTCCCTTGCAAGTAAGAAACTGCTTTTCACTGCTGCTTTTAAGATTCTTTGTCTTTAACTTTTGGTATTTTAATTATGATGTTGGTGTAGGACTGTTTGGATTCATCTTGTTTGGGACTCTCTGTGCTTCCTGGGCTTTTATGTCTATTTCCTTCACCAGGCTGTGGAAGTTTTCAGTCATTATTTCTTCAAGCAGGTTTTCAATTTCTTGCTCTGTCTCTTCTCCTTCTGGTACCTTTATGATGCAAATGTTGGTACATTTGATGTTGTCTCAGAGATCCCTTAAACTATCCTCATTTTTTTATTCTTTTTTTTTTTGCTGTTCTGATTTTATGTTTTCTGCTATATTATCTTCCAAATTGCGTATTCAATCCTCTGCTTCATCTAATCTACTATTAATTCCCTCTAATGTGTTCTTCATTTTAGTTATTATAGTCTTCATTTCTGACAGATTCTTTTTTATGTTTTCTATCTCCATTTTTATGTGTTTTCTCTTTGTTGAAGTTCTCCCTGAGATCACTGAGTAGGATGCTCCAATTTGTGAGCTGGTCAGAATTCCAAGATTAACACTTTTACTTTGTCAGGTGATGGTCTTAATATTTCCCAAGAAGGAAATGGTTGGTTCAAAACACTTAGAAGCCAAAGCATTGAGACCATTAAAACAACTCTACTAAGAAGAACTTGCCCACAGATCTCCTAAGAAATTAATTAAAGGAAAAATTCTGAGACTGCCTCACAAGAGGGAGTCAATGGTATTCTCTTGGAATCTGGGCATTGAACCAATTCACTTGAAGGCTATAAATGTACCTTTTGCTTAAAGAAACAAACAAAAAAAGGCAAAAAGTTTATAATTTTATTAAACAATACACACACACAGGGTATGATACAAAATAAAGCACATTCAGTCAGTGTTTACCTGGTTCAGCCTGTTGTATGCCAATCTCTCTTCCTGTTAATGGAGATAACAGCGATAATAAGGAATAATTTCTACCTTTTAAAGGGTCACAGTTCAAAAGAGAGATATCATCATAGATAATATACTCCCTATTATGAGCAATGCTAGGATAGGGATCTTTACAAAAGGCTGTGGAACCACAGAAAAGGTAGGGTTGGGATGAAGGGAAGATGAACAGAGAACATATCATGTGAGCTAGACCCTAAAGAATGGTTGAGAGTTCACCATGCAGAAAGAACGTAGGGACATTCCAGCAAAGGATACAATGTGCACAAAGACAAAGAAGTGGGAAAGATCTTTGTATATTTGGAAAGATATTTTGTCAGCTGTGGATTGGTTAGGCCATAGAATGTGTAAGAAAGTGGTGAATCGACTCCTTGGTATCCTTGCTACAGGGAGATTCTCTCTAGAACTAGACTTTCAGTAAGCTTACCAGTGATACCCTGAACTGGCTTCCACTGCTCATCCCAGATTGGGCTGTGCCCTTGCCAATACAAATCTGGTTATTAGAAGACTTCCATCATCTATCTCTTGAGGGTTATTAAAGCCCCAGTGACTTGGTACTGGACAACAGAGATGTGTCTTGGGGACTTCAAACTAGTCATAAACCACCAACAAAAGAAGAGAGCCACTTCATTATTTTGGCCTCCTCCAGGCAGCATTTCCAGGACTAGAATGATTATTATGAAGGTCTTTACTAGAATCTATGCCCAGATCTGCTTGTAATGAGACCCTAATACTGAAAGACCAGAAAGGAGTGCCACATATGCCAGCCCACGTGGCCAATATAAGCTACTAAAGGTCCACACTTTTACAAAGGAAAGTGTCCAAACACCTTCAATCGGGAATCCTTAGTGCTGTTATTACAGACCCTTCCTAAAGGGATGAACTTCTGAATATGTGGGTAGATTCCTTCCTAAAATGGTGTAGAGCGGTCCTGTGTCTACTGCTAAATCTTTTGTGAAATAGTCAAATCTATTATTTCTAACTGCACTGACCTTAGTTGATTTTACAGACCACAAGGGAAGAAACCTTATCTATAATGTTCATTATCATCTTTCATCACCCTCAAGCTAATGATCAGGTTGGAAAATGGTAGACAGTAGTAGTACAATGCTGGGCATTTGATAATAGGTCTGTAACCACAGTTTGGTTAAGATTGTTCTGAATTGGGTTACTAGAAGAGACTGGCCATTTAGACTTTTCAAGTCATTAAGACATCATTTAATACTATATTCAACAGTAAGTCTGTCTTGCTCAGTAAAAATAAGATGAAATTTTAAGACTTGCCTTCATTATCTTCACCCAAGGTTTTATAAAGACATTTATAGAAGTGTATTTTTAGAAACACTGTTAATTGAACCTACCTTAATTCATTCATAATGAGACAGTTGATTTTGTTAAGACTGATGAGGCAAGGATAGGATCCTGTAATGCTAATTGAAATCATGGAGTCTATTGGAAACATTGTTCAGAATATAGATGGGCCTACATGGTACCACCACTTTGATCAACAGTGAAATTGTTGCTCCGAGGGTGGTGTGACAATAGAACAAAAGAATAATGGAACTTTTATCTTCCATAACTATTAGGTATTGAATCCTTAGCTATAACTCCTAGGGGAACAATAGAGAACTAGTATTTCTCCACCCAGGAGAACTCAAAGCTAGCTTAAAAATGTGTCTTGCTATCACTATGGCAAAATAATGTTAGCTAAAGAGATAATGATATTCTCTATGTCAAGAAGAGCTGGGGCTCATTGCTAGCGTTTGTTTCAGGTTTGTTTTGCAGTAGTTTGGGGGGAGAGTGACCAAACTTTAGCCACATTGGACTATATTGTTGACAGCTCCTCGTTCACTTTTTCTTTCCTACTACCCAACATGACACTAACCAACACATCAGGAAAATACCAAGTCTGCCCTGACCTTAGAACTGTTGCTGATTATGTCAAATAAATGCTGTCTCTACTTCACATTATTAGTGTTTCATTATATTTAACATAATACTTTCTTTTCTCTGATTGTTTCTTGAGAATAGAAGTCCTGTATCCCTAGCTAAACAGTGGATTTAAGTGATTAGTGTAGGGCTCTCTTAAATCTTACTGTTTAGTGGTGGGAGGAATGGGCTTTGGAATAAGGGATACCCAAGTTTGAATCCCCGCTTACTAGCTATAAGTCACATAAGTCCTATGGGTTTTTGTCCTCTCATCCATAAAGTAGGGAAGGTGCAACCTACCCCATAGGATGATGGCCTTAATATGTTAAGTGTTTGGCACGTTTCTGTAAATGAAAGTTCCTTCACCTTTCCTCTTTACTATTCGTACATCTGGTAAGAAAACACAGGATGTTCTGATCAGGTGTTCAGTAAATGTTGAATGAACATAGGGGATAAACATTTTATTCCATGTGTTTTGTGTCCAATATTACAAGGATACCTTGTTCTGATCTCCCTCCGGCTTTTAACCCAAGTTTAGTCACTGCTGGCTGCACGTGGTTTGCAAACAGTAGAACAAGCCCTCTGGGAAATGTGGTTGGTAAGCACTTCCTATTCTGATAGAGCAGACAGGGTAAATCTCACTCACACCTTAATCCTAAAGAATGTGCCTTTTTTTTTCTTCTCTTTTGACAGGCTGGCTTAGAGCCACATCATATCCCTGGGGAAAGTAAGCAACAGACAATCTGTGATTGTCTCTGTTTCAGAGCAAGGAGATGGTCACCTGTCTTAGTTTTCAAGTGATTAATCCCATTAGCCAGATTGCCTTCACATGCAGTCTGAGAGAATGCCTGATGGGGCTTAACGGCTGTTGGGGAGGGTCCCTTATGAAAATTACTACTCTTTCATCCCTCCTTTTTTTTTCTTCCGCAAAAGGTTAAAAAAAAAAAAGAAATCTGCTTTCTCCAAGGGTCCTCCTTAAAAAACACACTTTTTTGTCTCCAATCAAGGAAGGCTGCCTAAAACCTAAAACAACTCCAAAGGGCCTTTATGTAAGGAAATAGTTTTAAAATATTTTCTTCCAGTGGTGAAAATCTCAGTTCTGATATTGTGCCAGATAGTCCCTGCAGGTACAGGGAGAGACTGTCACTGTAAATGGTCAGGTGAGCTCAGAGCCTAAATTCAGGCTTCATTAATTTGTGTCTCCTTCTGATAGGACAAAAACTAAGGAGAATCTTTTCACTTGATCATTCCTAGATATATTGTTGGGGCTGTAAACTCACCTCCCCATCCCTTATATTGCTGAGCCATGATAGCATACACACACAGTTCCACACACAGACATACACCTTACACAGTCACACTCATGATTGCATACCATCACTCATACAGTTATACATCCCCCAGAGCATAGAGGTGAGACAGGGAGCCCCTAAAAGATAGAATGCCCGGGGAACAAGAGACTGAGTAATGGGGAAGGGTAGAGGATAGAGCAAAATGAGAGATTTCTCAGGCTAGTAGTTTGTTCTTTGTTGGTCTTTCCCCTGGAACACTTAAAGGACTTGAATGGCAAGGACCTCTTCTTTGATGACCCTGAAGTTCCCCACATTAAATTACTTCCTGACTCAGTACCTGGCCACTCTTCAGCGGTCTGCAACCTCCCTGCCTTGAGAACATTTGCAGAATCGAAATGATGTCCTGCTTTAAGAGAGTTACTCTCCCAAAAGGAGAATTCAAAGGACCTGAAGGACTGTTACATGGGGTTTTGACCTCGTGATTTTCAGTCCATATAGGTAATAATTGAAAGGACAACTTTCTGCTAAACAAATTATTATTTGTCTCATTCCAGCTGATGTGCCTTTCCTCACCACTTCACAGAAAAATATCTAATGCATTTCAGTATCCCTGAGAGCAAAGCCTGGCACTGAGCTGTGAGTACATTAGCTACCAACTAGCACATGTGATTATTGAGTACTTAAATGCGACTAGTAAAATTGAGATATGTTTGTAAGTTTAATATACACACCAGATCCCAAAAACTTAATATGTACAAACTAAAACCACAGTGAAATATCACCTCATACCTGTCAGAATGGCCATCATCAATTAATCAACAAACAACAAGTATTGGTGAGGATGTGGAGAAAAGGGAGCCCTTGTGCACTGTTGGTGAAATTGCAAAATGGTGCAGCCATTACGGAAAACAGTATAGAGGTTCCTCAAGAAATTAAAACTAGAACTACCTTTCTTATCTAGCAATTTTACTTCTGGGTGTTTATCCAAAGAAAACCAAATTACTAGTTTGAACAGATATATGCACCCCTATGTTTATTTCAGCACTATTTACAATAGCTAAGGTATGAAAGTAACTTAAGTGCCTATCAATAGATAAATGAATAAAGAAGAGGTGATATATATATATAGTAAAGTATTACTCAGTTATAAAAAAGAATAAACTTACCATTTGTGACAACATGGATAGACCTGGAAGGTATTATGCCAAGTGAAATAAGTCAGACAGAGAAAGATAAATACCATATGGTCACACTTATGCTTGGAATCTAAAGAACAAAATAAATAAAACAGAAACTAACTCATAGATATAGATAACAAACTGACAGTTGCTAGATGGGAGGGGGTTTGGTGGCTGGGTGAAAAAAGTGAAGGGATTAAGAAGTACAAGTTGGTAGTTACAAAATACTCATGGGGATGTAAAATACAGCATAGGAAATATACTCAATAATATTGTAATAACTATGAATAGTGCCAGGTGGCCAGGTGAACACTGGACTTTTATCAGGGGGATCACTTTATAATTTATATAAATTCCTAACCACTATGCTATACAGCTGAAACTAATATAAAATTATATTGAATGTCAATTACAATTAAAAAACTGTGATGAGGATATATAGTACAGTATAGGGAATATAGCCAATAGTATTCTAATAACTATGTACAGTGCCAGATAGTCCCTGCAACTACAGGAAGAGTCTAGACTTATTGGGGTTATTACTTTGTAAGATATAAATGTCTAATCAGTATGTTATTTTGTACACCCTAAACTAACATAAAGTAAAAATAAAATAAAAAATAAACACAATCGCTTTTTAATGTTGTATTCTGCAAACATGATGAAGTAGTTCATTAGTTCTATTAGTTTTTTTAGTGAATTCCTTAAGGTTTTTTATATATATACATATATATATATACATACATACATATATATACATATATATACATATATATATGTGTGTGTGTGTGTGTGTGTGTGTGTGTATATATATATATATATATATATATATATGGTGATGTCACCTACAGATTTACCTTTACTTGTCTAGTTGCCCTGGCTGGAACCTCCAATACAATGTTGAATAAAACTGGTGAGAGGGCACATTCTTAACTTGTTCCCATGTTAAGGAGAAAGCATTTTTTCTTTCTCTATTAAATATGATGTTACCTGTAGGTTTTCATAGATGCCTTTTATTCTTTTGAGGCATTCCTTTTTCTTCCCAATTTATTGAGCGTTTTGATTACGATGAGTTGGATTTTATTAAAATGCTTTTTCTACATCTATTGAGTTGATCATTTTTTTTTGTATTTTATTCTACTAATGTAATGTTTACACTGATTGATTTTGGATGCTAATTCAGCCTTGCATTCGTAAAATAAATTCCACTTGGTTATAATATATAATCCATTTTAAGTGCTGTTGGATTCAATTTGCAAGTATTTTCTTCTGGATTTTTACATCTATATTCATAAAGGATATTGGCCTCTAATTTTCTTTTCTCGTGACATCTTTAGTTTTGATATCAAGGCAATACTTGTAGATTGCATTGGAATTTGTTTTCTCCTCTACTTTCTGGAAGAGTTTGTGAAGGATTGATATTAACTCTTGTTTAAATGTTTGGTAGAATTCACCAATGAAGCTATCTGAGTCTGGGCTTTTCTTTGTGGGGAGATTTTGACATACTAATCTGATCTCTTTATTTGTTATAAGTCTATTCAGATTTTCCATTTCTTCTTGAGCAGTTTTGGCAATTTTTATTTTTCTAACAATTTGTCCATTTTGTCTAAGTTGTCTAATTGACTGGCATACAGAAGCTCATAGTTTTCCCTTATATTAATGCTTTTCTGTTCGTTCAGTAGAGTTGTTTCCTCACTATTCTTGATATAAGTGATTTCAGTCTTCTTTTTCTCAATCAGCATATTTAAAAGTTTGTCCGCTATTATGGGCTGAACTGTGTCCACCCTCAACCCATATGTTGAAGCCCTAACTCCCAGTGCTTCAGAATATGACTGAATTTTGAGTCAAGGCCTTTAAAGAGGCAATTAAGTTAAAATGATGTCATTAGAATGGACCTTAATCCAATCTGAATGGTGTCCTTATAATAGAAAATTTGGACACACAAGAGACATCAGACACATACATGTGCACAAGGAAAAGACCATGTGAGGACATAGCAATTAGAAGGCCATCTGAAAGCCAACAAGAGAAGTCTCAGAAGAAATAAAGCCTGTCAGCATCTTGATCATTGACTTCTAGCTTCAGAACTGTGAGGTAACACATTTTTGTTGTTTATACCACCTAGTCTGTGGTATTTTGCTATGGCAGCCCTAGCACACTAATGCATCATTTTAAAATATCTTTTCAAAGAACCAACTATTGGTCTTGTTGATTTTCTATGTTGTTTTTGTTTTCTATTTTACTTTTTCCATTCTAATCTCCACTAGTTCTTTCTTCATGCTTGCTTTGCATTTACTTAGTACTTAACTTCCTGTTTTCTAAAGGTGGAAGGTTAGGTTATTGATTTTAGGATTTTTCTTTTCTTTCTGATTAGGTATTTATAGCTCTAAATTTCCTTCTAAGTACAGTTTTAGCAGCATCTTATTAGTTTTGATATGCTGTACTTCCATTTTCCTTCATCTCAAAGCCTTTTAAAATTATTTATTATTCTTTTTCAGTTATAGTTGACATTCATATTATATTAGTTTCAGGTATACATCACAGTGATTACAACATAATTTATGCAGTGATCCTCTCAATTAGTTAGAACCCACTTGGCACTATACATAATTGTTGCAACATTATTCACTATATTATTTATGCTGTACTTTACAGCCCCATGATTATTTTGTCACTACCCATTTGTATTTTTTTTTCCTTTTTGGTATGTGGGTAGCTCCCTGACTGGGAATGGAACCCAGGCCGCAGCACTGACAGCGCCAGCCCAGTGCTGAAGCCTTAAGCCACTATACCATCAGGGAACTCCCTGTATTTCTTAACCTCTTCACTTTTTTCACTCAGCTCCCCAATCCCCCTTTCCTCTGGCAAACACCAGTTTGTTCTCTGTATCTATGAGTCTATCTCTGTTTTGTTTGTTCATTTATTCTTACCATTTGTGACAAACGTGGATGGACCTAGAGGGTATTATGCTAAATGAAATAAGTCAAACTATGAAAGACAAATACCATATGATCTCATTTACATGTGGAATCTAAAGGACAAAATAAAGTCTTTTTAATTCTCCTGTTATTTACTCTAACTCATTGATTATTTAGGAGTGTGTTGTTTAATTTACACATATTTTTGAATTTCCCAAATTTTCATTTATTGTTGATTTCTAATTTAATGACATTGTCATCTGTGAATGTACTTTGTATGATTTCTAGTTTTAAAAAATTTGTTGAGACTTGATTTATGACCTAGTATACTTGTATATTTATTCTGGTGAATGTTCCATACACATTTAAGAAGAATGTGTATTCTGCTCTTGGGTGGTGTGGTATGCAAATGTCTGTTAGGTCTAGTTGGTTTATTTAGTTATTCAATTCTATGTCCTTGTTGATCTTCTGTCTAATTATTTTATCCATTATTAAAAGTGAGATAGAAGCCCCTAACTGTTATTGTTGAGTTGTCTATTTCTCCCTTCAATTCTATTAGTTTTTGCTTCATATATTTTTGGGTCCTGCTGTTGAGTGCATACGTGTCTCTTATAGTTGTTTTATCATGCTGATGAATTGACCCTTTTATCAGTATAAAATATCCCTTTTTATCTCTAATAACTTTTTATGTCTTAATATCTATTTAGTCTGATATTAGTATAGCTACTCCTCTTCTGGTTGCAGTTTGCATTATATATGTTTTTCCTTCATTTTACTATCAATGTATTTGTATTTTTGAACTGAAGGTATAGTTTTATCTCAGTTTTTTATTTAGTGTGTGAGAATATATGCCCTTTCATTGGATATTTACTCCATTCACATTTAACATTATTATGAATATAGTTGAGTTGAATTAACAGCTGCCATTTTGCTATTTGTTTTCCATATGTCACATATATTTCTATTTCTATGTTCTCTCTTTACTGCCTTGCTTTGTATCAAATTAATATTTTCTAATGTATTATTTTAATACCTTTAATTTTTAGCTCCATTTTAAAATTTATTTTCTGATTTGTTGCTCTAAGAATTACAATATACACCATAACTTATCATACTCTACTTCAGTTTTATATTAACTGAATTCCAGTAAGATGTAACAAATTTGCTCCCCTAGAGCTCCATTGCCTCCTTTCTTCTTTGTATTATTAACATCATATTATGTTTATATACATTGCAAACCCAACAACACAGTGTTATAATTATTGCTTTAAATAATCATGTGTTGTTTGAATGAACTAGGAAAAGAAAGGAGAAAACTACATAAAGGTTTTTAAATTACATATTATTATTATTGAGCTTCTTATTTACCATTTATGATACTCTTTGTTTCTTCTTATGGATTTCAGGTACTACCTGATGTCACCTTCTTGTTTCACTATCACTTCCTTCCCTCCTTTCAACTCTGTACTGTCATTGTTAAGTATATCTCCATATGCTACAGGTCCAAAAATTCAATTATATAGATATGTTTATGCTATTTTTTCAATTAAGGAATAATGAGAAAAAACTTGTAACTATACTGTCTTTTATAATTACTACATAATTACCTTTAGCCATACTCTATTTTATTAATGTGGATTTGAATTACTGTATGGTGTCACTTCCTTTCTGCTAGAATTTTCTTTAACAGTTCTTATAAGGCAAGTCTGTTATCAATGAATTCTCTCCATCTTTGTTTACCAGAAAATGGTTTTATTTTGCCTACATCTTTGAAAGAAAATTTTGCTGGATATAGGACTCTTGTTTGATATTTTTCCCCTTTAAGTACTTTGAATATGTAATCCCTTTGCCTTCTGGCCTCCTTTTTTTTTTTCCAATAAGAAGTCAGCTATTGAACTTAGTGAGGTTCACTTATACATGATGTGTCATTTTTTTTCTTGCTGCTCCCATGGTTTTCCTTTTTGCTTTCAACATTTTAATTAATATGCATAGGTATAGATCTTGGAGGTTTTTGCAGGTATAAATTAATATTTTTCATCATGTTTTGGTAGTTTTTACCCATTATATCTTCCATTTTTTTCTGTACAATGCAATCTCTCCTCTCCTTCTGGTACTCCCATCATGTGTATGTTGGTGTACTTAATAATGTCCCATAGGTTTATTTCATTTTATTATTTTCTTCCATTCTTCAAATTACTAACCTCTATTTACTTACAAGTTCAGTAATTCTTTTCTTTTCCACCCTAATTGTTGTTGAGCCCTTCTAGTGAATTTTTATTTCAGTTATTACACCTTCTAACTCCAGAAGTTTCATTTCATTGTTTTATTTTTATGTAATTTCTATCTTTTTACTGATATTCTCTCTTTAATGACTAGTTTTTATCTATCTTCCTCTCCTCATTTTAAAACTAGCATCTTTAGTGCTTTGAAAATACTTATAATAGCTTTTTGAAGTGTTCGTGTTTGTCTGTTATATATATCATCTGCCCCTTACGAAGGCAGTCTATATATCTTGCTTTATTTCCTGTACAATATTCACATTATTCTGTTTCATTGCATTTGTTATAATTTTGTTGAAAACTGAGCATTTTATTTTTTTAACTTTATAAATTTATTGGAGTGAAACTAGCTAATAAAATTATATAAGTTTCAAGTGTACAATTGTAGAATACATCATCTGTATATTGCATTGTGTGTGTTCACCACCCAAAGTCAAATCTCCTTCTGTCACCATATTACTCTTTTCTACCTTCCCCAAACCACCTTTCCATCTGGTAACCATCATACTATTGTTTATGTCTATGGCTCTGTGTTTGTTTTTGTCTTATTTTTCCATTTGTTGATTTCAGTTTTATATTCCACATGAGTGAAATCATATGGTTCTTGACTTTTTCCATCTTATTTTGCTTAACATGATATTCTCAAGATCCATCTGTGTTGTCACAAATGACAGTATTTCATCTTTTCTTATGGCCGAGTAATATTCCACTGTATGTACCAGGGGTGCCAAAAATGTATACACATTTTAAGGACTGTTATCTAAGTATTACATTGTGAAATTGATCAAATTTCAGTAGCAATATGTAAGTATAACTTTCACTCAAAAGATGGCATTAATCAAATGAATGCTAGCATCACCATGAGATAGGCAGGACAGTAAGAAAATGGCAAAATATGATCATGGTTTGAGGAGTGCAAGATCATTTGCCAGGACAATGGACAGGATGAAACAGTGTGGTTGAGTTTCCCCCACATGTTCCTGATGAAACAGTGTGGTTGAGTTTCCCCCCACATGCTCCTGACTTAACACCCCTTGACTTCTACCTATGGGGGACCTTAAAGAATGTGGTGTAACACAGAAAACCAGCTACATTGGTGGTACTTCAGGAAGAAAGTGAAATGGCATTCACAGTGATACAAGTGGACACTTTGGTCAACATTGCTCAAGCAGTAGTTCGTCATAATCAGAAGTGTCTGGATTCTGATGGTAACCATTTTGAACACCTCTTATATTTGCAGAAGTCAAACATGATTTGTATTCATCTTTTGTTATATATATTGAGTATTAAAATTTTACTATAGTTATTTCCTTTCTTAAAATGTGTATACATTTTTTGACACCCTCTGTATGTACCACATCTTATTTATCTAATCATCTATTGAAGGACACTTTGGTTGTTTCTATGTCTTGTCCACTGTGAATAACACTGCAATAAACATAGAGGTATATATAACTTTACTAACAAATGTTTTCAGTTTTTAGAAAAATACCCAGAAGAGGGATTGCTGGGTCATATAGTAACTCTATTCTTAAGTATTTGAGGAATCTCCATACTGTTTTCCATAGTGGCTATACTAACTTACATTCACAGCAGCAGTGAATGAGGGTTCCATTTCTCCACAGCCACACTAACACTTGTTATTCCTTGTCTTGTTGATAATAGCCATTCTAACAGGTAAGACGTGGTATCTCATTGTGGTTTTGATGTGCATTTCCATAATAGCTAGTGAAATTGAGCATCTTTTCCTATATATCTGTTGGCAATTTGTATGCCTTCTTGGGAAAAGTGTCTGTTCAGGTTTTCTGCCCATTTTTTAATTGGATTGTTTTTGTTGTTGATGAGTTGTATGAATTCTTTATATATGTTCGATATTAACCCTTTATTGGAGGTGATGTTTGCAAATATCTTCTCCCATTCGGTCTGTTGCCTCTTTGTTTTGTTGATGGTTTCTTTTGCTGTGCAGAAACATTTTAGTTTGATATAGTCTCATTCATTTATCTTTACTTTTACTTCTCTTCCTTTTGGGGTTATCTTCATAAAAGCCTAAGACCAAGGTCCATAAGTTTAATACCTATGTTTTCATCTCTGTATTTTATTGTTGCAGGTATTATATTTAGGTGTTTGACCCATTTTGAGTTAATTTTTGTGTATGGTGACAGCTGTCTAATTTCATTGTTTTGCATGTGGCTTTCCAAATTTCCCAGCACCATATATAGAAGATGCTTTCTTTTCTCCATTATATATTTTTGGCTCATTTGTCAAAAATTATTTACAATTCTGTTCCATTGATCTGTGTGCCTGTTTTTCTGATACCATGCTGTTTTGATTGTTATCACTTTGTAGTATAATTTGAAGTCAGGAAGTGTGATACCTCTGACTTTGTTCTTTTTTTCTCAGGATTGCTTTGGCTGTCCATTGTCTGATGATTTTTGTTCTATTTCTTTAATTAAAAAAGCATAGAATTTAAGATATATTGTAGCAACTCTAGATTCTGAAGAGTCCCACCATCACCACCACCACCATGGACCTTGTTGTCTGCTTGCTTGCCTGCATTGCATTTGTGAAGTCTAATTTCCCTGCATTGTGCAACCTCTGATGTTACTGCTCAGTTTTTCCTCCTTTGTATTTTTTTGAACTACCTCAGAATTGCTCCTGAGTCAGCATAACTTAATGTTTAGCTAGTGATTGTCCAAAAGTTGGTCTTATGCCCCTTGAGCCACTAAGGCTTCAGAACTTGATAACGGATCTTAATGCAGCTTAGGAAATGCTTTTAAGACAGCTCCATATTCAAAGAGTAACTAGTAGCTCTCAAGTGGCCACTCCGGCTGCTTTTGAGTGAATGCAATGACGTATACGTGCATAACCTTCCTGACCCTCAAGGATAAGTGTGATCTTAACAGGGCTCTTTTTAGCTATCTCTCTCTCTCTTTAGTTCTGTTACACTTCTAGCTGGTCACCCATTTTATTAGTTGCTCCTAGTTTCATGGAACTATTAGCCTCCTACCAGCTGCTCTATTGTTTTTGACAACACGTTCAGGAATGAGTTCCTCCATGCTCTCTTCCAAATAAAGTCAGCCTCCTTCACAGAACTGCTGAGCTGCTGATCCTTCAGTCTTGCCTAACCCATGAGCAGAATTTCTGTACCGCTTCATGGGAGTGAGGATGTGGTGGTGGACAGATTCTCCCTGAGTGATACCTCCACCCTACAAGCAGCAGCTGAAAAGTGGAGATGGTAGCTCTCATCTTCTCTATATGCTCCTCCAGGTATGGAACCTTTACCATACATGCAAGACCTGGGGGAAGCTGTTAACTTGTGGTCTTCTAAGTTTGCCTTTTGGCATGAAACCTCTGCCTTACACATGGAAACTGGGATAAATAGTATTCTTGTCCATGCCTGCACAAAGTAGAGCTTCTATGACATGAAGCTGAGATTGTGGGAAGAGAGATGATGGCAGCCTTTCTTCCCCAGAATGAAACCACAGCCCTGTGACTGATAGTTGGGGGTAAAGGAAGCCCCTTGTTCTTAGCTATACCTGCCCAGAGTAAAGCACCTATAGCTTGGAGCTGGGTGGCAAAGAGGTCACAACTAGACTCCCATTCTTCTTATTGAAACTTGGTAGATTTCCTTGAATAAATGCTACTCAATATATCGAATCCCCTAGGTCAATTTCCAGAGATGTTAAATGGTTGTTTTCAATAATTTCCACCAGTTAAATGGTTATTTCACTTGGAGGAGAGTCTGTCAAGCTCCTTACACAGTTTTTCTGGAAGTCCTGCTCCCAAACCACTAATTTTTAAGCTTCTGACTAAGCTGTTCTTGACCTCTGGGAAAAATTTCATTGTAATATTTGCAGGTGGCTTTGGTCCAGTTACCAATGGTTTAATTTCTGCACTGTAGTCTCCATGCCCACAACAAGAAAGAAAACACTTAGCAAATTTATTAGGTATATGTTCATGTAAGCAGCCACATTCAGGTTAATTTTATGTCTCATGCATACTGGCCCCTCATTTTTCCAGAAAAAGGTGGGTATGAGTTGTTTTCCCATAACTTAATCTTCTCATTACCTGAATTTTATTCCTTCAAGTACCAGATACTTTATTTTAGCCATTTTGATATACTAAATCTAAAATGTTTCCTAAATAAGTTAGGCAAAAGGCAGATGATCTTAACTACTTGGAACAGAGAATGAAGGATTGCTTTAAAAAATAACCAGCTGCAATATATGGAAGATATCACAAACCCATTCAATTATAGAGAATTATCAGACATATTGATAGATCCTGTAAAGAGTAGACTTTATACTGCCAATGAGCCAAATATCAAAATGGTGCACATATTTACCTCACTCCTACTTCAGGCAACAGTCTAGCAAACAGCAAACAGCTTCCCAAATGAAACAGGCTAGCCTAGGAATCCACTCTGAACATCGCACTATCATATCCCTAAAACTTTCACCATGCCAAAACAAAGGAGGAATCAATATCTTACCTCCTCATGACATTTAAGTTCTACCAAAAACTGGCCTCAACCTAACTTTCCAGTCTTAATCTTTCCTGTTCCTCAACTTGTAACTTTCTCTAACCACATCCATTTCCCCTTCTACAACTTCCTCCTAGTATGTTTCCTTTATAAGCACCTTGTTTTGCTAGTATGAGAGCTTCTCAAGGTCAGGGATTATATTTTATTCATCTCTATCCCTAGTTCGTAGCACAAGGCCTGACAGAACAAGATATTCAGTGAATGTTGACTGAATGAATAAAATCCTGCCATCTGAGTCCTTCTTAAATGTTAGCTTCACCTTGAGGCCGTCCCTTGTCTAAGATGGAATCTCTCACTGCTTTAAATCCCTGCATTTTCTTGCTTCTAACCTGTCTAATGATTCCTATCATAGTAGTCACTGTGTTTTGTTATAATTATTCAAATATCTACCTTATTACTGCCACTAGAACTCTTCCCCACTTCAGAGAAAGAGAAAGAGTGAGAGATAGAGAGACAGACACAGACACAGGATCACACACTTGGAGAGCATGGAGTTTACCTCATTAAAAAAAAAAAACTTTCTTGTGGTACTTAGCACAATGTTTAGCACATAGGAAGAGTTCATGAAACATTTGCCAAATTGAATTGCTAAAACATTTGGCTATCAGTATGGACATTTAACTTTAGATCCATACCTCATACCATACACTTCAATAAATTCCAGATGGGTCCAAGAATTAAACACAAAAAGAAAAAACACCCTGGGGGAGTGGGGAGGACAGAATCACATATTTGTCCCAGCTGTGTAGGAGTGGTAAATTTTTGAATTTTGAAAAATGAAAGAAACATCAGAGACAGGATGGATGGATTTGAATATATAAATGTGAAAAAGAACACTTTTGCATAGTGAAATATAATAAAGCACACATAAAATGAAAGCAACAAAATTGGAAAAATATGTAACAAATACAAATGATAAAGTTGGACTATCCAAAATATAAGGAATAGATAAAAATATAGAAGGTCAATAGTTTTTTCTTGGTAAATGCTCAAAGAAAATGATTATGGATACAGATGGCAAATTATGACATTAAGAAATATAAAGCCTCATTGAGTAAATAAAAATGAAAACAAATGTATAGTATACTTATATACCTATTACACTAGCAAAAATATTTCAAATGATAACATTCAGTGTTTCAGGGCTGTGAGAAAATACGCATACTTACATAGTTTAATCTCTTGGGAGTACAATCTGGCAACATGTAACAACAGCTATAAAACAGCTCATACCTTTTGACCTGGTTATAATGCTTTTGGTACTATACCAGAAAGCAATAATTCTTAACAGAAGAAATGCAATTTGTACAGGAACCATTCATTGCAATGTTACTTTATGTAAGAGTGAAAAATTTAAAAATAACTTAAATCCCCAATAATAATAAAATGGCTAAGCATAATCTGGCATATCAATACTACTGAATACCACAGTCTTATATTTTTGAGTGGAAGGTTATCTACCTATTCCACATTGCCAGGTCTTTCCTTTTGTGTCTCTCCATCCTGGTGGCCTAGTATACAACTGTCAATGTGCCTATTTCCAGAGTAAATTACCTCCTGAAACCTATATAACCTGTTACCCCCAATTCCAATATACTGCCTGTATTCTGCTATAACTGAAGGAATAACAGGATCCCCTTAAATTAAGGATCAGTGGGTCTCTTGGAAGTCAAAGCGTAAGGGCCTCTTCCCTTGTACCACAGGCTTTGTGGCAGCTGTTTCAAAGCCTTTTAAAAAAACCCCAAAACTTATTACTGGGGTCTAGGCTATGTTTTGAGCTTCAGGATAAGTGAAGCATTACTGAAAACGGTTTTGCCTTAATTACAGGCCCTTAGTAAAATTGTTTGTATTTCGTGAACACCATGTTTTTGAACAAAACTCTTCCAGTTCATACTAGAAATATTTTCATATGGAAATACCTCTGATCAGCAAAGATAGCCTTAATCTCTATAAATTATAAGTCTTGAGAATACATGTGGCCATGTTATGATTAAAGAGAAGCTTGGGGACAAGTAACAGCAAATTCATTTATTAGAATCATGCTTATATGCCTATTACGAACTAAAATGCTTTTCTTTAAACTTAGGTTTCTATGGTTTATTACAGCTCACTACTGCTTCGAAATAATAGATAATGTGCTTGAATTTTACAAATATGTGAAAATTACAGTCTTATGTTTCTCATTAAGAATACAATCTCACATATTTCTCATCAAGGGCCCACTCTCAAATTTGTATTTCAAAACAAAATGTCAGTTCTCTGTAAGTTATAGGTTTTACTTAAGGCCATACATGATTAGCCTTCAAATCTGAAATCAGTGCAAGGCTCCAGTACAGACACTAATATAAGCATATTTGAGAAGTCAGTAGACACATTAAAGGCAATTCAAAATAAATACAAATAAAAATATTTTGGGTGGGAAAAGTGATTGTTGACAATGTTAAAAGAGAATGATATCTTCATTTTGAATAGCACGACCAACAAAACAAAAACACTCAGAAGAAATTTAACCTGTGAAAACTTAGCTGTGATGGCAATAAAATAAAAAAAAGTGAAGAATTTCCCACCTTGGATCTGTTCTCTGGATGGAGCTAGGGGTGTTAATTCTGCTTGTGTGAGACTGAAAAACAGTAATCCTGCTGGTTCTGAAAGGAATCCCTGAGTGGGAGCCATTCTTTGATTTTGGTAATTCTGCAAATTGCTTTATTTTTTATACATAAAAACAGTATTAGTGAGTCTATAAATCTTTTTCTATACCTATAAACATGAACTGCTTAGTACTTTGGTCAACAACAAATACTGTGTACACTCTTAATTGGACTTTAATGGGTCCAAAGATTCCCATATGTTGAGCATCTGAAATAAAAATGCAATACAGGTTGATGGGCAAGAAAGGAAAGAAGAGTTCATGGAACTGCAGAATCAAAAGCTACTTTCACAAACTAAATCTGCTCACGTCTGGTACCAACACTCTGGTACATGTTTATATGAATTAGGTTGACAGCATGATAGGTTTCTCATTACCAAAGTTGAGTTTTTTGAACTGGAAGAGAATATCTGGACAACAATCAGAATAGCAGAAGGCCAGGAGGGTGAGACCTGCAAGAGATATTGGCTGAGCCATTTCCTGAGAATATCAGAAGGGAATGATTTCAATTATTGTCATATAAGGGGCCAGATGCTTTGTCTTGCCCTAGCCTCACTGTGCTCCCCTTCCATAACAAAGAGGAAGAAAAGAAAGAAGAGAGAGGGCTATAATGGCAAGCAGAGACAGAGGGGGGAGAAAGGGAAGAGCACTTCAATTAATTCAAAGAAAGGATTAACAACTGTAAGAAATAAAGGTTACTTTTGCATAAAATAAAAATGTAAAAGGTCAGTGTTCACGAAATATTAACACACTAGCTCAGTTACTCTCAGTTCATAGGCCTGAGTCATTAGAATTAGCAGGCCCAAGGAATAAATAGTAAGTACCATGGCTTTGTCACTTGCGCTTTTATGAGACATATCTGTGTGCTGGTGGCAGCTAGCAGACTGGAAGGGGTACAAACTGGCATGACCTCAGGTCATAAACTAATTATGGCACAATTATTCACTTGTTCTAGCCATTCGGCCAATTACTTCATGAGTGGGGAGGGTGGGACACTTGTCTAAGGCCAGATTTGGAAACAAGACCTCCTGCCTTAAGCCTTCCTTCCTGAGGAGTTATGTGGGACTCTGTAGGGCCATCGGCAGTCTCAGTAAGCCTAGCAACCTATCCTTTTGCCTTAATAATTCATTCACTATTAATTAAGTGCCTGTGTTGTACAAGACTCAGAGAGGAAATGCAAAAATAAGGAAAAATGTACCTTAGACTCTATAGAGGGGGTGGGAAACATAAGAACCATTCCAAACCTTCCCATTGTCTTGAGCCCACCTGCACATCTCAAACTCCACATTTTCCTGAGTAGAAGCAGCCTTCTAAATGTAGACCCTGCATTAGTCCTCTGAGCCTATCCCACAAGTTCTAGAAAAAAAAGAAGACATTTTCTCCTACAGTCAGTGTAATTTTCCATCTTTTCCCAAACAATAGGAGATAAAGGTTCCTGTTCTGCAGACTCATAATTCAATTAAAGGCTCACCAAAGCCTGCTTGTCCAAGAGAAAGGCCAATCATGCCCATCCAGCACAATACCTCTCCTGCTCACAGCACCATACACAGTCAAGGTTTCTGATGAAGTACACATAGATGAGACATATTCCTTTACATACAAGAAGGCTTACCCACATTCAGATTTAACAAACAGCCTCAGTGAGCCAAGGACACATATCCAGAAATGCATGTGAACACATGAAAATGTATGTACACAGGTTTGCTTACAGAATCACAAGAGAAAATAAACACACTGGGGAGGGGTGGTGAAAATTCACAGCTTGATGAACTAGAGACCTGGCTAGAAAGGAGGATGAATGAGTCCAAAATACCCACAGGTTGCTGCTTTTCAAGACAGCAGCACACACATTGCCAGCAGTGACAATTGGTTTACTGGAAATGGAGAGAGCGGATTTGCAGAGAAAACTCAGGAAACAGTTTGAGGATCAATAGACTCCATGAATATGCCAGTGATTTAATAATAATATAGCCAAGATCCCAGAATAAATCATTTCCATACTCATTACTGCTTATGGCAAACATCACCCAATTCAGACTTAGAGGTTCAAAGAACCCAAGCTCTCTGACAGGCATCATTGAAAACATTCCTGCAAGGAACACCCTTTCTGAGGTGGAGTCTTGCCAAGCACACAGGCATCTGCTCCCCTCCATGGTCAAATATACTCCTACTGCCTTCCACCTCCATACAGGCCCCCACAGTCTGTTTGCATTCCCACACCTGGCCCCACCTTCTAGCAGGGGCCAAAAGCATCATTCCTGGATGAGTGCCCAGCCTTTGAAGTCAGAGAAAATTCAGGCTGTTAGATGAGGAGATCCAGATTTAAGACTTCTCAATACACACTTCCCTCTACTCAACAATGCTTATAATAAAGTTGTACTCAAGAGGCACTCTAGCTGTTAGAAAAACAGGAAGCCAAAAGAGTGGGTAGATGAGTTAAGTCTTTCTAGGTTGGCCTGAGCTCTGTGGAATGTCAGGCTCACTAGAAAGTTGAGTCCCTCCACTGAAGGTGTGACCAAGGCATCCTTAAGCTGTGCATTGACCAATCAGCCTTACCTTATAAAACTATTTCTCCCCAACACCTCCCTCAAAACACACACACAAATAAAGTAGCCAGGCCCTCAGGCTTGCTTCTCAAGAGTGTAGCAGAACAACTCAAGGCAGAAGCAACTTTGGAGACCTTGTGCTTCTCTAATAAAGTGATTTCCTAGAATTGGAGTTTGGCAAAGAATAGGTTTGAACATTTGTCTGGAGGCAGCTATATTTGAAAGCACTGTTTCACTTCAAGGTTACAAGAATCTTCATCTTAGCAGTTTGGGGAAGGAAGTGGAGATATGGATCCTTTAGAATAAATAGTAACCATTGTTCACATAGGTATATTTCATGGGAATGAGGGAGAAATCAAGCCTTCTCCCCTCTCTTAGTCCTTAAGCTCATCAGCCTGCCACACCTCTAACAATAAGAATTGCAATGTAATAACTCACCCTATTCAGCACTTGACAGTTTACAAAGCTACCGCCTACTCATTATCCCATTTAATAAAGATATATCCAGTATGTGCTGTAATTAATGAAGAAAATTATTTTTTAAAGTATTTTCCCCTTGACCTAGTAATTCTGATTCTTTTATGGCTATCTCTTATTAAGATAATTAGACAAGTGTGTAAAGATATATGTGCACAAATGGCGACTGTAGCACTGTTTATAATAGCAAAACATTAGAAGCAAATTAAATCACTACGGTACTGGTTACAATATTTATAGTATTCATATAGTCGTAAAATGTAATACCATGAAGCCATCTAAATGCTTATGTAGATCTGAAAGAATTTCTACAATGTATTGTTAGGTATAAAAAAAGGTGGACTACAAAATAATATATATGACCTAATTTTTAATTTGTATGTATATGTAAACAGAAAAATAAAGTGTGATATACTCATATATACACCTAATTATCAATGCTTGTTATCTCTAGGTGGTAGAAATGTAAGTAATACTAACTTTCTTCTTTAAACTTTTATATATTTTCTAAGTTAATGTTAAAACAACAAACATTATTGCTTTTGATGATATAGAAAACAACACAGCTATATTCATTTTGAAAAGGAGATACGGTGTACAATATTAGCTGACATTTATTGAGCAATTATTATGTACCATGGCTTTAAGCTTCATATCAACACCAAGAGGTTTGTAATATTGTATAATATTGTCCCTCATCTTATTGATGAGGACAGGAGACTGAGGCTCAGAGAGTTTAAGGGACTTCTCAGGACACATAGCTAGAAGTGACAAAATTAGGATTTGAACTAATGTTGCTCTTCCTTAGCCAGGGCCATTTCTCCCTTGAAGCACTCAATGTACTAAAACCAGCTTCCCCCCACCCAAATTACTTATTTTATTATAGACTTATTCAACATGGAGTTTATGTTTATTCAATAATATTTGTCCACTATAAAATCATTTTAAAAACTTTTCTATTAATACATCACAAACACATGTCCTTTGATGTAAGGGTAAAAAGCCTCAGCATCTTGACCTGTCAGTGGGAGCCTGCAGGTAAGGAGTGTTCTCCTTCTTTCTGGTGGCTGCCTAAGCCACATAACCAGCATGAAGCCCAGTGCCCTTGGCCAGTGGAGGAACAGTATGCACCCTGCAGCAAGAAGGTACCATCAAGCTGTGATGGTCAGGGTCCCAAACTCTATGGTGAACTCCCTTGATTGCACTAAAGCCAGCTTTTATACTTTTGAGTACTTACGCCAGAGAGACCCCATTAAGAGTGCAACTGTTTCCAGCTCAGAGTTTCAAAGGATGTGCAAAACCATCAAGGTCTGATGCCAAAAGCCCAGGAAAAGCAGCA
Source organism: Lyroderma lyra (assembly GCA_004026885.1). Classification (NCBI taxonomy): domain Eukaryota; kingdom Metazoa; phylum Chordata; class Mammalia; order Chiroptera; family Megadermatidae; genus Lyroderma; species Lyroderma lyra. The sequence continues at coordinate 37,943 of PVJL010009567.1, forward strand.
CCAACTCAAATTGAAGCCTGGCACCTAAAATCTCACAAAAGCAAGGAAAGTCCTTGTTTAATTCAAGCATCTGCTTCTTTCATCAGTCTATTCCAAGCTCATCCAACCCAAGACCCACGGACCACTGCAGCCCAGGATGACTTTGAATGTGGCCCAACACAAATTCGTAAACTTTCTTAAAACATGAGATTTTTTGAGAATTTTTTTTAAAGCACATCATCTGGCCTTAGTGTTAGTATATTTTATGTGTGGCCCAAGACAATTCTTCCAATGTGGCTCAGGGAAGCCAAAAGATTGAACACCCTTGAATTATTCCTTCACTGAGTACCTATCATGTACCAGGAACTATGGGGATACAAAGATGAATAAATCAGACTCTTGCCTTCAGAGTGACTTGAGAACAAACTCCAGGTTGAAATGTGACCAGTGGCCAAGGAGTCACAGCAGGAAACTTGGAAAGACAGGAAGCAAGTGACCAAGTCCCTCTTTACTACACTTTAAAAAAATAATATGTGTGTGTATCCCATCACTCAAATCCAGCAAACATTATTGAGCAGTGACCATGTACCAGGTCCTGTGTTTGGTGCTGTCACAATCTCACTAGTACTACAATTATTATTACTACTACTATTATTACTACTACTACTAACAAAAATAGCAGCTAACTTTTAAGTCCTTACTGATAGTGGCAGAAACGGGGCTAAGTGCTTTACATGCAAGTTTTCACAGCCACAATTCTATTAACTTGGTTTAAGGTAGAGGTTTAATATGAAAATAAAATGAAACAAATCCAACAAACAAAGCCTTGAGAATTCTCCACAGACCATCTATTCATCACTAGGAATTTGACGGTCATCCTAGAGGTAGAACAGTTTGACTGTGCAAACACCTGCATAAACATTTTCTATGTATGTGTTCCCTTTTTTTTTTCTTTTGGCTTGATGCAACACAGATTTATTATTTTTCAGTTTCTGTAGGTCAAGAGTTCAGGCTGCAGCTTAGCTAGGTTGTTGACACGGCTACAATCAAGGTGTTGGTCAGGGCTGGGGTCTCATCTAAGGCTCGGCTGGGGAAGGACCTGCTTCCAAGATCACAAAACTGTTGACAGGATTCAGTTCCTTGCAGGCTGTTGAACACTTGCTAGTTTTCAGCTAGAGGCTGCCTTTGTGTGCTTGTCACATGGCCTTCTTCATAGGTAACTCACATTCATGACAGCTTGCTACTTCAAGGCCAAGTAAGGGGGAGGGGATCCTATTCCTTTCTTTAGTCCATCTCAGAGGTTTACAAACTTAGTTACTGTATTGGGTTCTATACATAGATGTAGTACTCTATTACAATACAAGGAATTTTCAGGAGGATTTTTCAATAATTCATGATTTTGTCGTATGTGCTCATTTTAGTACATGAGATAATAATGATATGAATAGTATATGCCCAATAAATGATAAATCTTAATATACTAAGTTTCACAATAACCCTATTAAGGAAGTACCCTTGACCCCATTTTACAGGTGAGAAAACAGGGTTCAGAAAGGGTTCACTGCTCAATGCTTCATTGTGACAAAGCCCACATTTAAATACGGGTTTGATGGATGCCAAATCTCCTCACACAGCTTCATGAGAAGTACTTTGTGTCTGATAGATAGGTTATGCTTTAGTTAAAAGCAATGACAAGGGCACAATGACCAAAATGAATCAGAGGGGATGAGTATGAAGGTAGATCCACGGGAGAGTGCTAAGAAGAAAAGTGACATTATCAAAGTTGGGATTCAGAAAAATTAACCTGATGGTGGAGACACCTGTTTCCTGAAGCAAAGTTGTCTCTCATTTAAGGTAAAATACAGGCAAGAAAGCCTAGTCTATACAACAAGACATTTTTCTGGTAGAGGTCTCCATGTTGCTAAGGTATCCAAGTGAGGATCACTTGTATCCTTGAATTCTTAAACTAAGCACTCGTAACCAGATTCTTGGATGTGATATAGAAAGCTAGAACACTGGTTCCCTGTCATTGCCTGTTACAAAGTTTACACTGAAGAAGATACCTCATCCTTCCTGGTGTCTCAGAGTGTTGTCAGGTAGCATCAGCACTCTTAATGAAATGTCTAAAATGTGCTATTTTTCACGCAAACCACTTGCATCTAATTTCAAAAAAGACCATCTTCGGACTGGAAAACAGCTCCTGCAAAGCAAAATGCCAAAGACTATGCACAGCTCTCTCTCGCCATCTAAGCTAAACTTGCAGAAGTACTTCTTCCTGCAAGGTCTGTTGCCCTATCGAAGTGAGACTGAAGAGTCTCTCTTAATACTTTAGCCTACTTCCCAGAGTAGCCAAAAATCAAGGATGACATTCTCCATCTACCAGGCGTCCTACTTATATCCAAAAAGATTTGAAGTACCTTACTATAAAAATCTTAATCACAGGATCATAAAATTAAAAGAAAGTTAAAAAATAACCAGAGGGAATTCCACATACAAGTGAGATCATAGTTAGACAATTAATTTCATGAACTCATCCTAGAAGAAGTGCTATATATCTCATTGGTGAATATCACTACCATCACCTTCAAAGTACTCCCCTTGGGAAGCTATGCACTGATGCCAGTGCCCAGCCCACCCTTCGAAGCAATTTTGGAACTCCTTTCCTGGAATGACCATCAGAGCTGTCGTTGTACCTATCCTAAACCCAACAATTAAGTTCATGAACTTGCCACCATGAGCTTACATTGGCAACACCGTACAAACAACTCGGTAAGGTGCCATAACCTTAGCAACCGATGACAGCTCTGATTGGCATTCCAGAATAAGAGTTCCAAAATTGCTTTGAAGGGTAGACTAGGCGCTGGTGTCAGTGCATAGCTTCCCACATGGAGTACTTTGAAGGTGACCATAATGATATTGAGCAATGATGTATGTAGCACTTTTTCTAGGATGAGTTTGTGAAATTAATTGTTCGACCTCGTGTGTGCACGCGCGCGCGCGCGCGTGTGTGTGTAACATCTCTTCTTAATTGATTCATCTATTCATGGGAGGGGGTTGAGGGATGGGTGAAAAGGGGAAGGGTTTAAGAAGTACAAATTGGTAGGTACAAATATAGTCATGGAGATGTAAAGTACAGCATAAGGAATATAGTCAATAGTATTATGATAACTATATATGTTTTCATAAGGGTACTAGATTTATCAGGGTGATCACTTCATAAGTTATATATATAAAATCACTATGTTGTACACATGAAACTATATAATATTGTATGTTAACTGTAATTGAAAAATAAAACAATTATTTTTTAAAAAGAGAGAGGGAGATTATTTTATTTAAAAAGAAGAAAACCTTTTGTTGATATATACTTCAGTTGAAAATTCATACTTGAGCTTCCTAGTAGCCAAGGCATAAAGGCAAACACTATAGATTCTAAAACCTTGATCTGATAAAAGGAAACAAACTAACTTGTCAGGAGACAAACTACTGGTCAGCCCTGGATTCTATTATAAACTTACACAAGGGACAATTTAAAACACACACACACACAACACACACACACACACACACACACACACACACACACACACACAGGCTGATCTCTTCAACATCATTTTGGCAGAATGTAATTTTGTCATATAATCATTTCTTAAATTCACCCTTATATCTTAAATCACCCTCCATAAATGAACCATCTTTCTTATTCCTCACTTGCTTCCCAGCATTCCTCCTGAGGTGCTTGGGAACAAGCAATACCAACAACCATCCTGAAGCTGTAGCTTTGGATCTGTTCTAACCTCATGGATACTAGTTTGAGATCTCAGAAATACTAGGTCTGGAGAACAAAGATGACACCAGTGTTGTCCTAGAATATTTTTAGGGCTATGTGGTGTCAACTGCCTTAACCAGCAGCCTAGTTTCTTAGGAATTGCTGATACTAGACTCTGAGTAGAAGAGGCAGTGGCATCTATGGGGCTCTTTCCACTACAGCTCATGTGCCTAATGGATCAGAGGCAAAAACACAGAAAGATAAAAAAATCAGCATCAAGCAAGCCAGGTCAGTGCAAGCCCAATTTGGATTAAAGGTTATACTTGGGATAGAATTATAGGTGTGAATACAGACAGTGAGTGGGGTGGGGCAGGGTTAACCAACAGACAGTCCAGTTTCCAGCAACAGTGCCAGAGCAAGAAGGCCAAAGCTGGAAAGTATGTTTAGCTTTGATAATGGGAGGCCCCCAACACTCATCTCAATTGATCTGGAGGCAGGACAACTCTGAGGCAAGTACAGAAAGAAATGACATGCTCACAAGGGAAAGTAAAAGGGAAGATGAAGGACTAGGGTATAGGAAGCAAAATTCTTAATAGCTAGTATAAGGACATTAAGAAACTAACAACTGATTTGAGTGACAAGTAAAAGGAGATATTGCTAGGATCCAAAGTCTCATCAAAGTATGAGATGTAAGGGAACTGGTATGTAGTCCAAGCAAGGAGGAGAGGAGGGTGTGGTACTATAAAAGCCAGAAATTCCAGGGAGAAAAATAAGAAAAATGAAATAATTTTTACTCAACAATGGACTAAATATAATCATACTGGCATTGCTATTTAATTTAATTCTCCTGACAACAATCTTGTGACTTAAGAATGATTGCCATTTGACAAATGAGGAAACTGAGATACAGGGAGTTTCTTCACAGAAATTGCTCAGGAGCGCCTGGCTAGGAAAGAGAACTTCCAGGCTTCGGATCCGGATCTCTATGGCTCCACAACTTCTAGTCTTTCAATTCAATCTGTTGCTGAACAGTACCAGCCCTGTACAGCTAAGAAAGGAAGCCCCCAACATTGGTGGTTGTGTGGGGGGGGAGCAACAGAAACTTTCCCTTGGCAGCCCTAGTGCCAGAGAAAAGCTTCTTTCTTGAAGTAGGGACAATCAAAATTCAATTACTAGGCTCCTTTAAATTCCTACCTATTCTGTTCTTTGTAAATACAATGATAACATTAATTATAATGATAATAACTATATGTGTGTGTTTGTATGTATGCATATATGAGGGATGTCCAAAAAAATTCAGTCATAAATGCCTTTATTGTTCATATTACATGGCTGGATACTTTCCAGATAGCCCTCATATAGTTATATTTATAAAGAACAGAACAGGTATGAATATATATGTGTGTGTGTGTGTATGTGTGTGTGTGTGTATACACACACACACACAGTGTGTGTGTATATATATATATATATATGCATATTACTACATATGTATATTTTAACTTATTATTTAAATAATATCTAATAATGTTAATAATACTAGGTAATACTTATTACATACTAATAAGCATTACTGTGTGTCAGGCAAAAGACCAAGCACTTAGTGGCTTAGATAATTTCTTCACATCAGAAGATATACATAGAAATAATATTATTACCCACAATTAACAGATGAAAAATAAGGTTTGAAAAGGTTTATAACGTGCCCAAGGTCACACAAGAAATAAATGACAGAATTTCAGTTTATCTCAACCTCCAGATTTGGACTCCACTGCCTTCCACTGCTTTCATATAAATACCACAGAAAATAGAGGTTAGCAAAAAGAAGGAAACAAAATCACCCACAATATCATTAACATATTTGCTTTTCTCTACAGACTTTCAAGCTATATAAACTGGAATTCTGATTTGATATGGTCCTTAATTATCCCACATGTGTCTGGGCTCCTTCTCCAAAGAGCTGATAAACAATTTGCAGGCAGGAACTAGGCCTACTATTTTATTTCTCCCTACTGCCTCACCCCATTCCCAGTCCAAACCCTAATAGTTAGTCATATATGTTGCTGATGGATCAGCATTAGGACACCCAAAATCAATGATACCAGAGTGCAGCAGAATTTTCCAAGACATGAATTCCTGAACCTGGGGGCCTGGCAAGAGTTCACTATGTAATTTGTGACAATGAGAGATGCTTGGGTAACATCCCCAAGCCCTAGGCTGACCAATCTTTTATCAAGCATTAAATCAGCCCAGTTGTAAATCAGTAAGACTTCTTAAAGAGTTGATAGGTCTTTAAGTAAATTATCAGATGCTCAGACCAAGATGTATGCATAAAGATGTTCTCCACAATGTTATTTACAATATCAAAAAACTGGAAACCTTAATGGCCAATCACATGGAAGTAGTAAATTAAATTATAATGCATCCATATGGGGCTATTATTATGCAGTAATTTAAAGTTAAGCTTTCAAAAAATTTCTAATGACAAGGGAAAAAAGCCATAATAAGTTAAGAAGAATTTAAGGGAAAGATATAGACAATATAGCCATGTAGTATGATCTCAAATATATATTACTTTCATAATAAAAATATATTACAATGTTAATGAGAAAAAAATCAACTTATAAAATCAAGATGAGTAATTGTGACACTTTTCACATGTCTTTTCTCTTGCAATCAGCTTTGCTTTTTCTCAGATATGGTTTAAATGGCTGCTACTTTATCTCAGTTTCATTTGTAAAATGGGGGTGGAAGTAACTTCTAATTCCCACAGTTGCTGTGTTAATGAGATAATGGATGTGAAGTAATTTTTTTTCAAACATTGGAGTACTATTGACTTCTGAGCTATATAGAAGAGATCCTAATTGTGCTGAATTTTTGGTGGTTTACAGAAATCAATCTCTCTTGGAACCTTCCTTACCATTTCCACTGCCATAATTTTACTTCCTGTCCCTGCTCTCTCATTGCCTGAATTTCCACACCAGTCTCTAAGCTGGACCTCTTCTAATCTCTAGCTGCCTCTATCCATCTACCACAAAGTACCAAGAGTCACCTTTCTAACCATATTAATTAATCCTTTGCTCAGATTACCACAAAGACCCTGAGTGCTCATCACATATCACACCAATTTTGAAACCAATTCTTCTATGACATTCTCCAATGACCATCCCAGTCCCCATATGGTCAGTTTAAAAGTTTTCAACATGTCTTTGTTTCAATAGAAAGAATTATATTATATTAACTAATAGACCCTCAATGTGATGTACTTTTCTATTCAAAGTGTAGTAACTGGACTATCATCAACCTGGGAGTTTGTTAGGCAGAATCTCCGGCTCCACTCAGACCTATTGAATCAATGTCTGCATTCGAGTATTTTTTCAGGTGATTTGTATGCACAGTAATGTTTGAGAAGCACTGGCCTAGAAGCCCCTAAAGATGTCAAGGTAAAGCAAAATGTTGACAGCTGTAATGAACTGACAGGTTTATTTACCCTTTCCAAACCATCCTTAGTCTCACTTATGTGTTTGTCCATCTCTTCTCTTAGATGTTAAGATAGTTAAAAAGTAGTAACTTAGATTTTTCTCTTCCTTTGTCTCAACTCCAATCATTAGGAGGTCCTCAGTAAGTGCTCATCAAGTAAAAATAATTTTAAAGGCCATATTTAAAAGTAACCATGATCAAATATATTTAACATAGCATAATGGTTAAGAACACAATCTGGAGCCTGCCAACCTGAGATCACAAACCGGGCTCCACCACTTTCCAGCTGGGTAACTATGGACCCTTTACTTAACCTCTATGTGCCTCAATTTCCTTGTTTGTGAAATGGAGACATAAATAGGTATTCAAATGATTTTTGTGAGAATTAAATGAGTAAAGTGATAAGAAGCTATTGAATAGCATCTTCCATAGTTACCACTGTATGTTTTAGGTATTACAAATGTTTCCTTAGGATATAATTATGATAAGTATTTCAAAATTTAGGCCATTAATTATCATGACTACAGAACTGTTTCCATGATGGACGGTGCACTGGGAATTTTTTTTTTTTTTTTGCTTTTTGGCATGTGGGTAGCTCCCTGACTGGGAATCGAACCCAGGCTGCAGCGCTGACAACGCCAGCACCGAAGCCTTAAGCCACTACACCATCAGGGAACTCCCTGCACTGGGAATTTAACGTGCATAGTCTTACTGAATTCTCACAATTCTTCAATGAGATTGAAGATAGTCTTATTTTATATAAGGCAAAGTTTACACAGCTTGACTCGAATTCAGGTGTGAAGGACTTCAGGGTTCATGTTCTCTAATGTTTATTAGCAGGAGGCTTTATAGGCAATTGAGAAAAAAACAGTCAATAATTTTAAAAGGTATTATAATAGAGAATGAAGTAAAAATTGATGGTCTCTTCGAGGTACCCATATTTTAGAAAAGCAGGATCTAGTTTTGTAAGCACTCAAAATCTCAATGATACAATTAAAATAATATTGTGGATATTGCATTCACTGACCTAAACATGAAACAAACAGTTTGTGGAGCATAAGCCAAAGGTAATCATCTGAGTCTTTGTGATATTCTCCTTCAATTTTCCAGGCCAAGAAATGCCTAATGAAAACTTATCTGCTTCCCCAGCTACCTAGATAGACTCCCTGTGGATAGGAATTAGGCACAAATATTTCTATGCTGAAATCAGGAGTCTAGAAAACACAGAAAGAAGAGAAAGGTCCACAATATTCCTCCAACACTTCTCTCCTGGACTTTGCTATTACCGGTTTCTCTTTCCTGCCCTGGAGAATCACCCAGTTACCATCATCACCACCACCACCACAAATTAAGGCAAACCTTTTAAGATAAGTCAGGAGATAATGCCTTGAGTTAGGACCAGAGCTAGGAAAGTAGTATAATTTTCCCTCCCTGGAAGTGGGATGGGGCAAGTGGTGGCCTCTGGGAGTCCTCCTAACTCATAGCAAGCAGTGGCAGCATCTTGTGAAGAGAAAAGGCCCTGGGACCAGAAGCATAGCTATAGATCTCCCTGTGTGGTATTGGGCATGTGCCTGAGGAACTCTTTGTATGCTTATTAAGTAATTAATCCCTTGGGTAAGAAGTATGCAAAAGATTGAGTCACCACCTTCATGTATACTAAGGGTGGGAAAACAATGAATTCTCTGTGGATACAGGTGAGAGACTTCTGCCACCAAAATAAAAAAAATATAATTTTAAAAAGTCAACCAAAAAGTAGGCAGAGATCATGGGGCCTAGAATCAATAAGATGGTATAGCAAGCAAAAGGTAAAAAAGTGAGGAAGAAGAAAGAAAGGTTGCACTGCAACCTCAAAAGATGCTGCAGCTGAGAATAAGTCAGTGATAGATGGCAGTATTAAGATCTGATTAGAAAACTCAAATTTAAGGAGTTAGAAAAACAAGCAAAATTGAATCTTATCTTAAAAGGACATTATGAAAAGCATTAGTAATGAAATCACAGAACATGGAAGCATCATGTAAGGGCCCCAGGCTGAGGAAGTAAATGGAAATGGGACTTCACTTGCCAAGCCTGGTGCCTCAATGCAGGGCTGAATGCAACTGAAGAAAGAAGAGTCTTTTTGTAAATGGCACAAAGTGCCATGTAGGCAGCTTAGGTGTCCGCGTCCTCAGAGGGTTTCATATTGATAAAAACCATGACTATAAAGACAAATATTCAACTGTTGACCCCAAATAGATCCAGCTATTTCATCTGACTCACTTGACCTCTTTTCAAGAACATACAGCTGGATATTGTAAGAATTTTACTTGATTGCCTGGAAAGCGAAAACTGAGAGAGTTAAGATTCAATTTGCATTTAAAAAAATCTGAAAGTAAATCATCATCATCACCATTTCAAATAATTTGTTATGCCCCATATTGTAATCACAAAAAGAAAACAAAGATTGAGATCAGAATTTTTAAAGCTAAAAGGTCATTAAACTCTTCACTTTACAGAAAGGGAAAATGAGGCCTAGAGAATGGTAGCAACTTGCCCAAGGTAACAGATTATGGAAGTAACAATTTCAACTGTAAACTGTAGGGTATTTTCCTTTATATGAATTAAAAAGCTGGTGAGAGTTGGGTTGTGTGGGGTAAAGTTCTCTGAAGTCAGGAACTGTTCATGTTCTACATTTATAATTCTATACTTGAAATTAATAGAATAATAACCTCAAATAGTTACTTTCTGAACCAAATAAATTAGAGAAGGAAATAATCTATATTTCAGAAATGTGAGCCTTACACATAGCAAATGCCCAACCATGTTTACTGAACGCATACATAGTTTGGGAAAATATAGAGGCCTACCTGTGTTATGTACAGAAGCACTGGCAACAGCCAGGCTGCTGGGAGTCCTCTTGTCTTCCTCACAGTGAAGTCTCAAGTTAAACTTATGACTGGACACAATCCTTCTTCCCTTATCTCCACCCCTGTCCCTTTCCTCCAACTATCAGAGCTAATTTGAGATCACCTGGGTATATTTATCCTCTTTGGCATAAGAGTCATCAAATTATACCAAGTTCAGCTGCAAAATCTCATACTGCATACAGGGTGTCCTAAAAAATGTATACACACTTTAATAGCTGATAACGCACATAATTTTCTTTTCTTTTCAGGTTTAACTGATTTAAAATAATGGATGAAGTCTGGTGAATGCAGAAATCCTCCATGTTCACCAGACTTCACACCACTAGACTTTTTTATTTTCATGGGGATACATAAAAGAAAGTTTACAGTACAAAACCAGCAACAGTCGACTAATTGAAAGCAGCCATTGAATGAGAATGTGCACAAATACTGAATGAAATGATTCTTGATGTGTGTGATTCCATTGCTTCGCGTTGCCAGCAGTGGTAGGACAAGAACAGTCATCAGTTTGAAAATAGGCACTGACAAAAGAAATTTTTTCATTTCTGTAGATTCTTTTAAATTTTGAAGATAAACTATATGTTAATAAACACTGACTTTATAATCATTCAAAGTATGTTTACATTTTGGGGGGACACCCTATATTTAAGATCTAAGATAGATTGGGATAATAATAAGAGGCTAACATGAAAGGACAATCTGGTATGGCATCTTATCTTCATGTTTCTAAACCAAACTTCTTATTTCGCTCCACACCGATTATATAAATACAGCTAAAGCCCACTGCAGGTTAACAGGGGTCAGGGAGAATTGGCAGGCTGCTCTATAAATATGTATCTATTTCCAGTGAGTGCTCTTAGTTAGAGAGGCAGAGATGGGAGAGCAATGGGTAGGAGTGATTGGATACTTCCAAGAAAGCTTTTGTCTGACTCTGGCTACTTATACATGTAGGCTGAGAGACCAAGAGACATTCCAGCTACTCCAGATACAGCCTCAGCAGGAACAAGTATAACATAATCAATGTCTTTGTTTTTTAAGGGATCTAGAAATCACTGTAGAATGTTTCTTAAAGACACCAGCCTAAATTGCTGCTGCAGCCAAAATAATTGGTCTAGGCATGTCAGGAATGGAAAGAAAAAAATGAGAAGATGCTTCCTTCCCTCACTCCTTCATCTAACCCTGCCCCCAATTCCTTCTTCATGGTTTATCCTCACCTAGAATATTGTGTGCAGGTCAGGTCACCACATCTCAGGGATAAGAGTATCAAACTGGAGAAAGTCCAAAAGAAGGTTTAAAAATTTTTAACAAAATGAAGTCCAACTTCATACAATTAGAACACTTAGAAAATGTATCACCTGCAAAGTTTAGAACAGCCTGACAAGATAAATCTTTTTAGGTTTGGATAAATTCATCGATGACAGACATTAAAAAATTAATGTTTGGAGGGCATCCCTTACTGTGGATGTGGACTTTGTGAAATAGGAGGAGGGCCCAAAAGATGAACATTTAGGGGCTATATATTCTGCCTGCTCCTGTACTAGTAACATTATCTACATTATCTCATTTAATCCTCACAGTAACCCTATGAATAGATACTATATAATCCCCATACTGCTGATAAGAAAATTGAGATTTAAGAGAAGTCACATAATACATCCAACTCTCACACTGCTGTTTAAAACCAGGTTTGACTATGGATTGAAAAGAAAGTGAAATAATTTTTATTCACAGATGATATGATTAGCTAGGTAGAAAATTCTCAAGAATTCTATAAAAAGTCTACTAGAACTGGTCAATGAGATTAGTAAAGTTGCAGAACGCAGACACACACACACACACACACACACACACACACATTAGAGCTGTTGTCGTATTTATGTAAAATCTGTACAAAAATGTTGACACCTTATCAAGTTATTTGTACACTGCTGCCAATGTAAGCGCTTGGTGGCAAGTTTGTGAACTTAATTGTCAGATTTTAGGCATGATGACAGCTCTAATGGCCATTCCAGAAAGAGTTCCAAAATTGCTTTGAAGGGTGGACTAGGTGCTGGCGTTGGTGCATAGCTTCCCAGGGGGAGTACTCTGAAGGTGACCGTAGTGATATTCAGCAATGAGGCATGTACCACTTTTCCTAGGATGAGTTTGTGAAATTAATTATCCAACCTTTCATACTGATTATATTTCTATATACTAGTAATCAATAATCAGAAAGTGAAATTTTAAAACATAAGCCATTTTATAATAGTATCAAAAATATAAAATACTTAGGGATAAATTTGAGAAAAGATGTCCAAGAGCTGTAGATTGAAACTACAAAACATGTCTGATATAAAGTGAAGATCTAATAAATAGAAACATTTATTTAACAATACTAGACTGTAAGAGTAGAATTGTTACAATGTAAGTTCTCCTCAAGTTGATCTATAGACACAGTATTATCTCAATCAAAACCTCAGAAGACTTTTTTTTTTTTGTTAATATGCGCGTAGTTCCCTGGCTGGGAAACAAACTCAGGCCACAGCGTTGACAGCACCGAAGCCTTAAGCCACTATACCACCAGGGAACTCCCCTTCTTTTTTTTTGTTTGTTTATTTTTTGTTTTTTTGTTTTTATATGTGGGTAGTTCCCTGGCTGAAATTTGAACCAAGGCCGCAGCGTTGACAGCGCCAAAGCCTAGCCACTACACACACCACCAGGGAACTACCTCAGCAGACTTTTTAAATAGAAATTGGCAAGTTGATTCTAGACTTTATATAGAAATTCAAACAATTGGGAATAACCAAACACTTTTGAAAAAAGCAAAATTGGAGGGCTTACACTCCTTGACCATATTATAAAGATACAGTAATCAAAACAATGTGGGTTTGGCACTAAGATAAACTTAGTGGTATACAACAGAAAGTACCAAAATAGACCTACATATATAAGGTTAACTTATTTTTGACAAAAGTGTCAAAGCACTTAAATGGGAAAAGGGTAATCTTTTTTAACAAATGGTGCTGGAACAACTGGATGTCCATATGCAAAACAAAATAAAATAAAACAAAAAAACAAACAAAAATACCTCCACCCTTATCTCACACAAAGTAACCCAAAATGGATCCTAAACCCAGATGCAAGAGGTAAAACTATATAATTTCTAGAAGAAAATATAGGAGAAAAATCATAGTTACCTTGGCTAAGGCAAAGTTTTCTTAACTAATACACAAAAAACTCAAAGTTTAAAAGAAGAAAATCATTAAACTGGACTGCGTCAATTAAAACCTTTTGTTTTTCAAAAGACACTGTTAAGAAATGAAAAAGCAAGCCACATACTGGGAAAAAATATTTGTAAATCCCACACATCCAACAAAGAACTCATATTTAGAATATATAAAGAAATCTTACAATTCAATGTTAGAAGAAAAAAAGCAATAAAAATGGACAAAAGATTTAAATAGATACTTCATTAAAGAAGATATACATATGGCAAATAAGCACATGAGAAGATGCTCAACATCACTCCTTATTAGAAAAAATAAGTTCAAACTAAAAAGAAATACCAACACATACCTACTAGAATGGCTAAAATTAAAAAAAAAAAACTGGTTGTAAGTCAGGTGAGGTTATGGAGGAATGAAACTCTCTTACACTTCTGGTGAAGATATTTACAATCACTCTGGAAAACAATTTGGCAACTTTTTAAAATGATAAATATACATCTACCATATGATCTGGTCATTCCATGTGTAGATTTAACCAAGAAAAATGAAACTATAAGTTCACACAAAGACTTATACATGAATGTTCATGGCAGCCTTATTCATAATATCCCAAACTATTTGTAATAGCCAGAAACAATCCAAATGTTCAATAAGTGAATGGACAAGAAAACAGTGGTATATCCATGCAATGGAATATTATTCAACAATGAAAAAGAACAAATTGTTGATACATACAAGGATATGGACAAATGTAAAAATATTTATGCTGAGTGAAAGAAGGCAGAAAATAATACATAGTATATGAGTCTATTGATATAAAATTCTAAAAAGTGCATATTACTAACAGATATTACTAATCTATAGATATTACTAATCTATAGTAATACAAAGTGGATCAGTGGTTACTGGAGGTTATAGGAGTAGATTACAAAGAGGTACAAAGAAACTTTTGGGAGTGATGGATAGTTTTATCATACTTATTATGGTAATGGTTTCACAGGCATTGTCAAAACTTACTAAGCTGTGTATGCATTTATACATGTATAATATACATCAGTTATCCTTCAATAAATCTGTAAAATATAAAAGTAAGCCAACTTCGCTCAACACCATAGTGAATATACTTGTAAAATAGGGACTGATTTTTCAAACAAATAAAAGTCAGTATTCTTATTTTGTAGTCAAACTTCACACAGTATGCACAGTTCCTTCTGGAAAAAGAGACTAAATAATGACTCCCAGACCCTTCTAATCCAGAAGATTGTTAGTAAAAACAATAAGGGGGTCATAAAGGCTGCACACTAATGTATATTGAAGTAACTAGTATCACCCTCCTGTAGAACAGATTTCAGGTGTTAGCGGCAAGTAAAGGGGAAAGAAGGATTATTAATTTTGGCTTTACTGGATGATAAAATTAAGACAGGCCTACTTGGTAATAAGTTTTTCAATAGTTAAAAATTAGTCTTTGTTTTTTTTTTTTTTAAATTCATTTAAGAAGACATAACTATCATTCAAAAACTCGAAGAAGAAAAAAAATAAGACGTGTGGTTCCCATATGGTTCAGTAATAATCACAACCAGTCTATGACTCCCTTAAAGAGTCTGATGAAATATATTAAGGGAGGAGAAAAAGAGGCCCCGTGAAAGGTGTACAGGATAGGGTGGGGGTTGACCAAGATATTATGGGGCCAGAGAGAGAGAGAGAGAGAGTGCACATTTTTACTTTGCAAAAGCAATGTAGAGACCCTTAGGTAGTTGGCTTATACTCATGTAAAATACCAGCCAATCTATCAACAGAATTTTTTTAAGTACCCACTAGTGATTTATAGTTAATGCTTAGTGAACTAGAACACTGCAACTGGAACTACTTAAATTTTTCTGACTTCTGAAGTGTAATTAAATTGGTACACACAGGGAATTAGCAATAGCATCATGATTCTTCAGAAAACGATGTGTTACTCATTGAATTAGTCTGTCTGTCTGGGTGGTAAATCATTTCTTGTCTAACATGCTAGATAAGCATATCTCACTCGACTAGAGAGCTTGGAAACTTCAGATGGAAATCATTTACAAAATACAAATGGGAAACCACAATCACTACCAAAAGAAGGAGGGAAGAGAGAGAATAGGGGAGAAGGGGCGGAGGGAAGGAGGAAGTTCTGTTGGATGCAGCATTTTAAAAGGACTTTCTTAGCACAGAACACAAGAAACTTTTCTACTCCAAAACAACATCCCCCCAACCACACAAAGACTACCACGACCATCCCTCCCTTCCTCCCTCTTAGGCTTTCTCTTTCTCTCTCTCTCTCTCTCTCTCTCTCTCTCTCCTCTCTCTCTCTCTCATACACATACACACACACACACACACACACACACACGCAAACACACTAAACTTCACAATCTTTAGGTGGAATAGTGAAGTATATATGTATGTGTGTATGTATGTATGTATCTATCCATCTATATCAAAAATCAAAATTCATATGACTTTGTAGATAGCAATAAATAATAAGGGCAAGGGAGAGGAAAGGTAAGAAGTAATAAGTATTAAGCTAATAGCTTTTCCTCTAAGATCAGGAATGCGATGAGGAAGCCCACTCTTGAGACTTCTACTCAACATAGTACTGAAAGTTCTAGCCAGAGACATTGGGCAGGAAAAATAAAGAAAGGGTATCCAAATTAGACATGAAAAATAAAATTGTCTATTTGCAGAACACAATCCTATGTACAGAAAACCCTAAAGACTCAACCAAAAACCTGTTTAGAACTAGTAAACGAATTCAGTAAAGGTGCAGAATATAAGAATTGACATACAAAAATCAGTTGCATTTCTATTTACTAATGAAAACCTTGTGAAAACAAAATCAAGAAAGCAATCTCATTTACAATAGTATCACAGACAATAAAATATTTAAGAATACATTTAACCAGGGAAGTGAAAAATCTGTACACTAAAAGCTGTAAGACAGTGATGAAAGAAATTGAAGATGCAAATAAATGAAAAGATATCCTGTGTTCTTCAATTATAAGAATTAATATTGTGAAAATTTCTGAACTAACCAAAGCAATCTACAGCTTCAATGCAATCTCTATCAAAATTCCAATGACATTTAGCACAGGAAAAAAATCCTAAAATTCATATGAAAACATGTAAAAAAATAACCCCAAATATTCAAAGCAATCTTGAAAAAGAAGAATGAAGTTGGAAGTATTACACTTCCTGACTTCAAATGACACAACAAAGCTATAGTAATCAAAACAGTATGATACTGGCATTAAAATATAGACCAATAGAACAGAATAGAGGGCCTAGAAATAAACCAAGCATATAGAGTAAATTAATCTTTGATAAAGGTGCCAAGAACACACGATGGGAAAAGGATCATCACACCAATAAATGCTGTTAAGAAAATTGGATATTCACATGTAAATGAATGAAACTAGACCCCTATCTTACACCACTCATAAAAGTTAACTTGAAATAGATTAAAGATTCAAAGTTAAGGACTTGACTAGACATTTCTCCAAAGAGGACATACAGATGGCCAACAGACAAATGAAAAGATGCTCAATGTCACTAATCATTAGAGAAATGCAAGTAAAAACCCCAATGAGGTATCACCTCACTCCTTTCAGAATGGCCATCATCAATATATCAATAACAAGTGTTAACAGGGATGTGGAAAAATGGGAATCCTTGTGCACTGGTGGTGAGATTACAAATTGGTGCAGCCACTATGGAAAACAATATGGAGCTTCCTCAAAAATTCAAACTACCTAATGAATGAGCAATTCCATTCCTGGGTATTTATTCAAACAAAATCCAGAACACTAAGTCCAAAAGATATATGCACCCCTATGTTTACTGCAGTGCTATTCACAATAGCTAAGATATGGAAACAACCAAAATGCCCATCAATAGACAATTAGGTAAAGAAATTGTGGTATATCTACAAGTGGAAACTCCTCAAAAATAAAAATTTATTTGTAAAAATTGTATATTCATTCTTACATGTTTAAACCTCAATAGCCTTCAAAGCACTCTCCATTTGATGCACTGAGTGTATTAAGGCACTTTTTCCACTGCTCAAAACAGTTTTAGAACTCATCAATTTTGATACCTTTTAGTGCTTCTGCTATTTTTTGTTTTACTTCTTCCACATCAACAAAACATTTCCCTTTGAGGACATTTTTTATCCAGGGAAACAAAAGAAAGTCTCTGGAGATGAGATTGGGTGAATAGGGAGGTTGGGGAACAGGTGTCATGCTGTTTCTGGTCAAAAACTCAGTGAGATGTGGGCAGGTGTGTAATCAGGGTAAAAGAACCAGTCATCTGTTTGCCAGAACTAGGGACATTTCTCCTGCAAATCATGGTGCAACCTTTTTAAAAACATCCAGATAAAAAATTGTCGTTGACAGTTTGACCCATAGAAACAAATTCTGAGTGTACAGTCCCTCTCACATCAAAGAAACAGATGATCATTGTTTTCCATTTTTTTTAATTCATTTTTATTGTTAGACTTATTGGGGTGACATCTGTTAGCAAGGATTACATAGGTTTCAGGCATACAATTCCACAGTGCATTGTGAACTTGATGCATAATAAGTTCACCACCTAATGTGACCCCTCTTTCCATCCCCTTATATTTAGCTTCCCCCCCTCCTCTCCCACCCCCTCCCCTTTCTCCCCTCCCTAACCCACTCGTCCCCAAATAAACATTAAACTATCGATTGTGTCCATGGGTTATTTGTTTGTTCAGTTCTTTTTTTCTTTGCTTTCAGTTTTAT
>PVJL010009568.1:0-56089 GCA_004026885.1 Lyroderma lyra
CTGAGGAGTTTTAGTTTTTAAGGAATTCATCCTGTCCGCTGGGATCTTCCTTTTTGACATGAGGGCTTTATGTTCACTGCCCAGATTATTGCTTTTGTGGTGTCTTGCTGTAGGGCAGACACTAGGTGGCGCTGGTGGTCAAGTTTTGGGGGAGAGGGGGCTGTTTGTTTCTTGTTTCTGATCTCCTACTGCGTTTGGAAGCTATGCGCATATATCCTGGGGAGAGGCCAACAAAGGCTTTCCGCCCTTTGCTGGGGAAAATCAGTCTTCCCAGCCCTGATTCAGTACCTTGCTGTCTAAAGGCTCACACTGCTTTTGGAACTCTGGGGTGCACGAGGAAGTGCCCGCTCCATAAGTCCAAAGCTGTGGGCCTGGCCTGAGACAGCAGGGTCGCCTTTGCAGCAGGCTGGGAACAGGAACTGCAGCCCTGTGTAGGTCTCCAGGGGGCTTAGAGCTGGGGTGTTATCTTTGCAGTTCAGAATCCTCGCTCAGCCCTTCTACCACTCAAAAGTTCCAGAGGCTGGCTCCCAAACTCCTTCCGTCCCCAGCTCCCCAGTCTCTCTCCCCTCCCCCAAACTGCACAGCTCCGAATAGTCAGCAGGGATCGCGTCCCGCGTGGTCCGCCTCTGCTCCCTTCCCTCTCCCCGACTCGCCCCTTTCTCGCCAGCCTTCAGGTTTACTTGCGATTTGTGGATTTCTCAGCAGCCGGTTTGTCACTCAGGGTCCGCTTTCTTGGCTCCTGGATGGCCGTTCAATTGTGTTTTCTGGGAGAGGCTTTAGGAACCTCCTCTCCAGTCGCCATCTTGTCTTCTCTCCTCACATTTAATATTATTTTATGTTAGTTTCAGGTATACACCATAGTAGTTAGACATTTATGTAATTAAAGAAATGATTCCCCTGACTAGTCTAGTTCTTACCTGGCATTATACATAGTTTTTACCATATTATTCTCTATGCTTTATTTTATATTGCCATGATTATTTTATAACTATTAATTTGTATTTCTTAATCCCTTCACTTTTTCACACTGCCCCCAACCACCAACTATCACTCCAACAAATATAGTACCCATCTGACACATACCTAGTTATTATAATAGTATTGACTATATTCCTTATGCTATACCTTACATCTCCATAACTACTTTGTAACAACCAATTTGTACTTCTTAATCCCTTCTTCTTTTTTCACCACACCCCTAGATCCCTCCCATCTGGTAACCATCAAAATGTTTTCCGTATCTATGGGTTTGTTTGTTTTGTTTGTTTATTTTCTTCTTTAGGGTCCACATGTAAGCAAAATCTATCCTTCAGTCATTATTTCTTCAAATAGGTTCTCAATCCCGTGTTCTCTTCTCCTTCTGGTATCCCTATGATGCAAATGTTCTTAAACTCGATGTTGTCCCAGAGGTCTCTTAAACTATCCTATTTTTTTTTCTATTCTGATTAGGTGTTTTCTGCTACCTTGCCTTTTTTTTTTTAATATTCATTTTTATTGTTAGTACCTTGTCTTCTAATTGCTGATTTGATTCTCTGCTTCATCTAATCTGCTGGTGATTCCGTCTAGTGTATTCTTCATTTCAGTTACTGTATTCTTTATTTCTGACCGGTTACTTGTTATAGTTTCTATGTTTTTTTTGTGCTTGCTATCTCTTTGTTGAAGTTCTCACTAAGTTCATTGGGCACCCTTATAACCAGTGTTTTAAACTCTGTATCTGTTAACTTGCTTGCCTCCATTTTATTTAGTTATTTTTTCTGAAATTTTCTCTTTTTCTTTTACTTGGGATGCATTTCTTCATTTTCTCATTTTGGCTGCCTCTCTGTATTTGTTTCTATATATTAAGTAGATCTACTACACCTCCCAATGTTACCAGGTAGCCTCATGTAGTAGGTCCCCTGTGGGGTCCAGTTGCACAGTCTCCCTGGTCACCTGCTCCAAGTGTCTGAGGAATGTTCCCCATGTGGGTGTGTTTGTGCCCTCCTATTACAGCTGAACCCTGATTGGTATTGGCACATTAGTGGTGACCCTCATGCTGATTGGCTGTGGGGTTTTGCCACATCCACAGCTTATGGGTTGCTGTGCGGGGGGCTTACTCCACTGAGCAAGATTCACCCTTGTGGGCTCTGGTGCTTGTTGAGGCTAACATGCAGTTTAAGTGGCTAATGGGTGATGTTCTGTTGTGGGTCTGAAGCCAACCTCCAAGTATGTTGGTTCTGGGGCCTGTGGATTTTTAAGAAAGATTGCAGTGCAGTTCGAGGGGGCTGCTTGCTGGAGAAAGTGTCTCTGGCAATGCGGGAGTCATCAGGGGAGAATGAGGGGAGCTCACCAGACCAATCAGGATCAGATTTGGCCATTGTGGAGGGGAAGGTGCAACATAGGAAAGATGGCTCCCATCTGCCAGCTGCAGGGGAGGAAGAACCCACTCAGAAAAGTGGCAGTCATTCTCCATCCTTCACCTCAAAGCCACACACTTCAGTCTTCCCCTCCCCACTTATGCCACCAATGCCCCCTGAGTCATCATCTATTTGCTGGAGCCCAGGGTGATTGCCCTCAAATACTGAGTCTGAGGATATCTAAGTTTCCTGCAGCCTTCCATCCGACTCGGGTGGTTGGAGTCCCCACTGTTTTTCCCAGCCAGACATTGTGGGGCTCCTCTTCCCAGCAGTAGTACTCCAGGCTGGGGAGCCTGGTGTGGGGCTGAGATCCCTCACTCCTACAGGGGAAATCCCTGTGACTGAGATATGTCTTCTGATTCTCTCCCACCACATGGAGGTTTGGGGCCAGCTCATTTCACATCTCTGCCCCTCCTGCTGGCCTCAAAGTGGATCCTTTGTATCCTTAGTTATAAAACTTCTGTTCAGCTAGACTTGTGATGGTTCTCCGTGTTGACTCTTCTATAATTTAGTTGTAATTTTAACGTGTTCATGGAGTAAAGCAGGCACAGTGTTTATCTACTCTGCCATCTGGGATCTCTGCCAAAGCATTCTCCTTCATTTATTTGTCTTCTCTTGAACTTTCTTGTTAAATAATTTTTCACTTTTTTTCTCCAGCATGTCACACATACTTCTGGTCCCTCTAGAGTGGCCTGGCTCACTGCTTTTATCTTGCTCTTTATGTTGCTGATGTCTTTCCTAGAGAAATACAATAAACACCTAAACCATGCAAGCAATAAAATTTCCAAAAGTAAAAAAGTGTTATGAAGGAGTTAGGGAGGATGGTAAGTATTTGTTTTCTTTTTTAAGGCTTTCTGAGTATATAACCTGCTTCTTATTGGTCTTAGGTGATCATCTACCTAGAGGTAGATTAGGATTCTTACAGAAGGAATGCAAAAGAGAAGGGAGTGAGAGGAAGAGACGGCAGACTCCACCTTTTTCATTTTCTCTCTCCTTGAAACTGCGGCAGTCAAGAGTCCCACAGTCTGTTTCTACCGTGTGGTCCAGCAAGTCACTCCCTGCCCCTTTGCCGTATTCAGATGCCACTGTGGAGAAGAGATAGGCAGGCAGAAGACTGAGCAATTTAAAGTCACGAGTATACAGCTTTTCATAGAGAGACCAAGTATTCTCTTAAGGGATAATTTTGGTTACTGTGCAGACTCTTCTTTTTACTTAACCACTGGGTAGGGGCTTATGAGGAACAATGGATTGGTAAGACACAAAATAAACTCTTTTCTATTACATTCAAGTGTACTGTGAGTAGATTTCCAACCTCATATGCCATAGAGAGGAGGGACATAGAATAGCGGGAGAGTATTTTAGAAGCGCTAGCACAAGGAAAGGCAGAGAATAGAAAGCTTAGGGCATGTTTGGAGAATGATATATAATCTAGTTTGGCTGAAAGGTTGGGTATATGTGAGATAAAAATGAAACATGGGTACAGAAAGTTGGGGCTAAATTTTAGAGGGCTTGTGTGCCACATTGAGAAATTTGTAGCTATATCAGTGAGAGCTGAGCATAATTAAGAGATTAGAAGAGGGGGATACTATTATGGGACTGTCTTTACCTATTTGGTTGACTATTTGAATACTTTTTGACTTACAAAAATAGTGCTTTTATATGGTCCCACCTAACATTTAAAGCCATTTTGACATGAAGGTGAGTTGTCACTTGTTGGATCAGGATTCCCCAAGAGGAACCGCTTAATAGATAATTTTTAATAAACTTTGTCTTTGATTATTTGTCCATTTGCTAATCCCCTTAGTTATCTTTTAATACATGTACATATTTCTTCGTTTTTTTTCCCCTACAAACCATCATTGAAAGTCATTGTCAAATGGATAAAATCTCTTTTAGTGCAGTAATCTTGTCAGTGAAAGGAATCAGATTCATCTGCCATGGTGTGCCCTTGGTATATTAGTTCTAATTCTGCATGATAACCATTTCCTCCAGTCAGTATTTCTAATAGCCCATGAATACCCATTCTTTATCTTGCTCAGGTACAATCAAGCCTGCCTGAATATTTTCAGAATCCCCTTTCTCTGAGTTTCTGAAAATTCTCCCACTTTCTACAACAGAAGTATTTTACCACATTTTAAAAATATATTATTGAGCCTCAAAACTTTTCAGAGTTAATGCTCTTATAGTATAAATTTTGAGAATAACTGATACAGTTTTCAGGTATCCAATTTCAAGAAGAGAGATGTATTATTTATTTTTAAAAATTGATAATATGCAGTGAATATATCTATACTAATGAAGAGAAGAGAAAAAAGGCTCAGAATAATAATGCATGTAGAATTTCTCCTAATGAATTGCATTGTAACTAAGTATTAAAACTTTATTATATTTTATGATTATAATAATTATAAACTCTCTGGATGAATATATGTATTTTTAAAAGTATTATTACTCTTTTACCTGAATCTTGGTGATTCATTTTAGTTATTTACACAAAAACAATGATAAGACTGAGGGCTCGTTAGTGCGTGGGAATTTATTCTCAGCCCTGTGTTGAGTGCATTTTTAATGTCATCCATTCTTGCAGGATGAGGTAGATTTTGGTACACCTTAAATTTCAGAGTTTGGAGTGATGGTTGGAAAATCAAACCTAGCAGAAGTTCAGGAATATTCAAGGCCAATTATATACACTTATGGCTGTGAATTATGGAGCAATAAAAACTAAAACATCAAGATGGGAAAAATGGAATGCATTGCACAGGAGTGAATAGATAGAATTGAATAGCATCTTATTAAAGTTGGTGGAGCTGAGTGCAAACAGCCCAGGCTCAGAGTTAGAAGCTTTTGGGTTGAATTCTGACCGTTACTCATCAGCTGCGTGCACTTGCACAAACTATTTAATCCCTGGGTGACACAGATTTTCACCTATAAAATTCAGATTCAGATTCTTCCCCTGCTGATGATTATTAGTACTATGTGGAATAATGTATTTTAAAGCATTTATAAATACAGGACACTATAGAATATAATGAAGTTTTATTTTTATTTTTAAATTAATACGTTTGAAAAATTATCCACCAGCACCTTTCTGGGCTTTGATTTTTAGGTTCTCAAGAAACCTAAATCCAAAGGGCCTAAATAAAGTTGGGAAATTCAATCTATTCTCCAGTCACACTGTATTACAAAGTCTGTCTGTTGTGCTGTGGCAGAGCAGTGTGTAGCATACTAGCCTTTTCAACGAATGTGTAAAGTTTCTCTGTCCTTCTACAGCAGCAGGTCTTAATGGTTGTCCTTGAACTAACAGCATTAACACCCCCCAGGGTACTTGTTAGAAATACAAATGCTTAGACCCAGACTAACCATTTTTGGAAACTTGGAGAGTTTCTTTCTATGTTTTAATAATCCCTCTAGTTAATTCTACTGCACATGTAAATAATATTTTTGTCGATGAGGTAAATAAAGCTCAGAAAAATGAACAATTCCAACTCCAGGGTTCTGTCCACTATCCTACAATTTGAAAAATACGAAGAATGTTTACTTAACAAATGCCATGCTAATGTCCTTTACAAACAACGTGTTTGTTGTTGTTGCTGTTTTCATTTGGAGCAAACTGTATGTATTGCTATGAGTTTTGACATCTGTCATTGTTATTGGGGTTTGATTGGGGGTGTTTTTTTGTCCCCTGACTGCATAATAAACCAATTGGAACAAAACTTGTCCTGTGAAAGGTGCAAATATAATTAAACACCAGTCGACAAGTCCATGCACTTGAATAATGGAGAGATGAATGAAACCTTCTATGTGAATAAATCTATCACAGTATGATACATATCAGCATTTCCCAAGCCTCTTCTTTAAAGGCTTGCTACTGAAATTGTGGCCTGTGGCCCCGCTGCATTTTAATCACCTGGGAAATAGATATGAAGAGTATCAGGGTCCCTTACCCCACCTACTAAATCAGAATCGATGTTTAAGAATAAATCCAGGTGATTCATCTGTGTATTTAATTCTGAGAAGCCCTGTTCTAAATGGTAGTTTAGTGAGAGACGGTGAGTTTTCTGAAGGCCAAAGTGCCTTTGTTGTGCTCCCTTCGGCAGTACACGTGCAAAGTACCGTTGTTGAACAAGCTTGAGAACACCTGCGTTTAACACATGGATTTAAACAAGATTAAACAGGTATTCTACTTTGTAAACCTCTATAGGAGGACATGATAGGAGCAGTGTTTCTCAGATTTAAGGTCACTTTCAGGTCTAAGACTCTCTGCCGTTCTCTAACCTATAGGATAAATACCCCAGAAACAAGCCGATCTGTCCAGTCTCTCCTCCATTGTTTTGTCTGTCTTGATAGACACTGCAGGTTAATTACATAGTTACTCCATCAAGGTACCCAATACAATACAGGACAGAGATTACCTCAGTTATCTTACTAAGGAATTGCCAATATTGCTATTTCATGGGTATGTAAACAGACTCTGAGATGTTAATTAACTGGCTCAAGATCTTACAGGTCATAACTGGAAGGTCTGGGATTCGAATCCAGACAGTCTGTGTGACTTCAAAGCCTGGAGTGTGTGCTAACTTGTGAAGAAAAGTAAACAAGAACAACAAAGTAGTTTGAAGATATTTAAAAACATTTGATTGTTATTTATTTTGTAAACAATATTGGAATGACAATTTTTGAATAGTTAATAAACTTATATGGTTCAAGAATCAAAAAATAAAAAGGGGTTATTTGGTGCAAACTCTTTGTCTATCCCTGGCCCCTAGCCATTCAGTTCTTTCTGGAAGCAAACTATGTTATGAGTCTCGTGTATCATTCCAAAAACATTTTAACAAATCCTTATGTGTGTGTTTTTATGTATAGTCCCTCCTCCTACTCTTTTTTTAGACAGAAGGTAGAAGACTTTAAACATGCTTTGCACTGAGTGTGTGTCTAATGAATAGTATATCTTGAAACATATTCCACATAAAGATCATCATTCTTTTCTGGTCCTTAATAGTCTACCAGATGCTCACATGTGATAATTTAACCAATTCTTGCTGTACTGGTTGTATAATTGTGCTGTTTCAAACACTACTGTAATATATACCCTTTTATTTTGATCATTTTGCATGTTCACAAGTAAATATGTAGAATAAGTAATGTTCTTCAGGAGTGTTTTTAAGTTTTCATCATGGATTATACATTAAGTCTTGCTTTCCTGGTATGAGAACTATGCTCCTAAGTATTTTATTTGTCTATTGCTACTCTTGTAATGTATTGTAATTTGTATCTTGCAGTACTTTTTGCATTTTTGAGAGCGATTCTGACCTATTTCTATTCACAATGCTTCTGAGACCAAATGTGTAGGTTTTTGTTTTCCCACACCAACAACCAGTTCTGCAACCCTGCAGACACCAAGGGGTGCCCAATAATCAAACTGAATTCAGTTAGATTCTGGTACTAACTACCCAACTTAATACCAGACCTCTGGCACTACACAGACCTCATAAGTTCAGGCCTCAGTCTTACAGGACTGTTCCCACCTCATATGCCAGTAGCAAGTCCGAGGGCTCTTGTTTCTGATGGGTATAAATTGTGGGTTCCCCATGACTCCCTTTTCAGGTTCAATAATTTGCTGAAATTGTTTACTAACCCTTATAGCTTTATTATAAAGGATACAAATGAACAGTTGAAGAGATACAGGAGCTGGGTATGGAACAGGAGGTATAGAGCTCCCACAGTCTCTCTGGGAGTGCCACCATTCCATCATTGTTACGCATTCACTCATTTGGAAACTTTCTGAACCCCATCACTTAGAGATTTTTATGGTGGTTCCAGTATGTACACATAACTGATTAAGTCATTGTCCATTGGTGCTTAACTCAGTCGTCAGTCCCTCTTTTCTCTCTTGAGGTTGGAGGTAGGGATGACAGAGCAAAACCTCTAATCATGTGGTTGGTTCATCTCACAAGCAGCTCTTGTCCTGAAGCTCTCCAGGGCCCCACCAAGAGTCACCTCAGTAGCATAAACTCAGGTATGGTTGAAAAGATGTTATTATAAATAATCAAAGATGCTTCCCTGATCCCTATGATATAGGAAACTTCAAGGGTTTTAGAAGCTCTTGTGTCAGGAACCTGAATAAAGACCAAATATATCTTTCCTATTATGTCACAATATTGCAGCTATTGATTTCTATATTCTAATAATGCACCCATTTTTCTTCCTGAATTTTCTTATTGTTAGTTCTCGTTTTTCGGTTGGTTCCTTTGGATTTTGCAGATTTATATCACACTATGTACAAAAAAAAGTATTACTTTCTTTTAGTATTTACACTTTTTCCTTTTTCTATATTAGTGCTGGCCAGAAAAACTCTAAAATGGGAGTAAACAAATGATAGCCTATTGGTCAGATCCAGCTTCCTACCTGCTTTTGTAGGTAAAGTTATATAGAATCATAACCACACCTACTCATTTATATTACATGTGGGTTTTTTTTCTCTATAGTTGAGTTGTTTTGACAGAGACAATATGGCTTGCAAAGCCTTAATTATCTATGATCCAGAACTTTACAGAAAACGTTTGCTCATCTCTATGCTAGAACAATGTCAAATACTAAATCATAATTTATATTGGGCATCCCCATTTACATATGATGCCTCGATGGTTTTCAAAGTATTTGCAAATTTTTGACATTTTCCTATAGAGATTGACTCTGTATCTCCTCTCTTTAAACTTGGATAAACTTATGGCTGCCTCAAGAAACATAGTACAGCAACATGAATTCTGCTGGCTTTCCCAGCAAGGTTAGAAAATATTTACTGTGTCTTTTTCTCTGGAACACTTGCTTTGGGCACCTTCACTTGACATTAAAAAAATCTAACTCCCCTGAGGTGTCTATCTGGAGGTGTCACTTGGAGAGAGAGAAAGAGGGAGAGAGACTGAGACTTGAGGAGTCCCAGCTGTTTCAAAATTCTCAGTGCTGAGCACCAGGCATTGAAATGAAGAGGCCTGGCGGATGCCCAGCCTGGACATGTCTGCTTACATCTCTGATGGACCCTGGAAGAACTGCCAAGCTGAGCATGGACAACCCCGTGATTTGTGAGCAAAGTAAATAATTGTTTTTGTTTTAAAGCTAATGTTTATGAGTGGTTTATTACACAGCAGATCACTGCAACACTGGTTTTTTAGTATTTAGATGTTCCTTTATCATGTTAAAAAAGAATCTGTCTACTCCTAATGAGTTTTTAAAATAAAAAATAAACATTATATTTTAACTAATGGCTTTTTAGCAGCTATGAAGATATATGCCTTTTCTCCTTAGAGGTATCATGATACATTATATTAATAGATTTCTAATGTTAAACTAGATGAGGGTTGTCCAGGAAAAAACCCAGCCATAAATGCCTTTATTTTTCATATTACATGGCTGGATACTTTCTGGACAGCCCTGGTATTTACACTTCTGAGATAAAATGCACTTGGTCATAATTTTATATACATCTTAGTGAAGTACAGTTTTATTTAGGAATATCTGTATTGCTATTCACAAGTGAAATCATACTGTGTGTTTGCTTTTATTTTTGTGCTATTTTTACTGGGGTTTGATTTCAGCAGGGGTGGGTCTAAGTTTGAGAGGCATGAAGCTTGCACAATGTGACAGGCATTCTAAGATGAAGGACAAAAACGCAAAAATAAATTTTGGGCCAGGGCTTTGGAAGGAATCCTTACTAGTGAGAAATTCTGAAATTTAAGCCTCATTTTATGTCTGTTGCCAGGTTTCTGTGTTATTCTTGCTTTATAAAACAATTTGGGAGCGTATCTTATTTTTCTTTGGGCTGGAACAGTATAAATAATACTTTACATAGCAAAAACCCCCAAACCACTTATTGTTATTATTGTATAAAACACTTTTTATTTTTTCATGTCCTATTACAGTCCTTGTCTTTACACAGGCATTTTTTATGTAGTTTATCCTCCATTCGCTCACTCATTCATTCATCATTTACTGGATGCTTACCACGTTAAAGATGTACCCGGGACCACGGACTGAGTGGTAGAAGACAGACTCCCTCCCAGAGCAGAGACAGTGACAGGGAAACGTGTGTTTATGATACAGTGGGAGGAGAGTGTCTCACCAGAAAGTGGAAGGCACCACGGAGGAACATAGGAGTGCACCTACTCAGACTGACGGAGGAGTTGGAGGGGAAAAGGAACATTCAGGAAGGCTTCCTCGAGCAGCCAGCATCTTTAGTGGTTTTCCACCACTGGTCCGCAGACCGAGCGTGGCCCGTCTAAAATTTCCTGCCAGTTCATGAAATAGTTTCAATGACACTGAAGTAAATTTATTCTTCTCTTATAAATTCATCCCAAGAATATGAAAATATTTCATAGACCGGCAGAAAAACCAGACCTGGTCCATGGACTGGTGGTTGAAAACCATGGAAAGGTGAAAAAATACTTCCTATTTTATTTATCCAGTGAGCTAAAAGTCATAGTGGACTTTGATGACCTTCTAGAAGACTTGGTTGGTTAGCTGGTAGGAGACATGGGACATGTCTATCTGGGACATGAGCAAGGCTCAGAGACTGATGGTTAGACAACAGGTCCACCCAGTGTCCTGGGAAAGCTGAGAACCGGGGGACCAAGCCCCAAGGCAGAGCCAGAAACGTGAGAGGTCTGGGGTTGATGGTGTGTGGGGTTGAGGGTATGAGGTGTTGCAGTCAGGTCTGGAGGTCAGATATTTTCAGTGCAGGTCTGCTCTTCCTCCACAATTTTAAGGGCTGATATTCTGTTTCAGGAAAAAGGTTTAGTAGGAATGGGAATGGGGAATAATTTCACCTGGCCACAGTCCTCAGTTGGGAGGCAGTTTCTTGGGACTGTCTGATTGAGGCCGTGTACGGTCTTCGATTGAATACTTGTGTTTCATAGGGTTCCTCTGAGGTTCCCAAGGACTTGATCTTGGTTCCTCCTCCTGGATACTTTCTGTCGTGGGATTCCCTAATATCCATCACTCCACACGTGGATGCAGGGCTGCTGACTGGGGTGGAAGCCATGAGATGAAGCAGAGGATTTTGGGTAAGGAGTCCTGCTACACTACTTAGGTGAGTCATAGTTTCCTCCTCTGCCATATTATACATAATTACAGGGTGATTGTGAGGATGACAGTATGTAAGTAAAAGCATCTTACATATTTAAAATACTATGTAAATTGCTCCTATTTTTAGGGATTAGAGAGTCTTAGTCTTAGACATGTTCTGAAATGATACCAAGTTCATAGGAATATATTGAGCTCCATCAATTGGTCAAAGTAAAGGTGCCACAGGCTTTACCTTTACCTAGGGAATGAACTAAACAGAGGTGCAGAGGTGGAAGCAGTTCTCACCATGCCTTGGACAAAGTACATATTTTGTATTTAGCAGATATCTCCAGTGACACTCCTACAAGATGGCTTCTTCTCAGTTGTGTTCAGGAAAGCAGAAGCCCCAGAGATGATGGACACGGCAGTTTCTAGGAGGAGAGAGAATGATGCGGGTGTGGATGGGTTCATGCTGAGGCAGTGTTAGTCATCAACCCAGCCAAATAAAAGTCCAGTGATGGTGTACGAACTGCTTCCTTCCAATTTCCCCTGAATTTGTCTTAGGAATCCAAGCACTTGGTTTTGACATGTTATTACACATTGGTGTAATAATCATTCCAACTATAATACTTCATATCTGCAAAACCTTTTAAAGTTACCAAATACTTAAATATACATTCTCCACATGGTTGTCACAGCACCATGTGAGGTAAATAAGACTGGCACATTTATACCTAATTAAACTATGGCCAAGCCTTTGTCTGAGAAAGGAAGCAATCATATGCCAGACACTCTACCAGGTCCTTAACATCCATTGCTACTTAATCCTCTCAATTATTTCTTGAGAAAAGAATTTAATCATGGTTTGACAGTTGAGAAACTAAAATTGCAGAGAGATTAAGGAAGCCGAATAGTCATACAGCTGTCTCAAGCAAGTATCAGATCAGTGGTTGGAATGGAGGTTAGTCTTCTGATTCAAAGTCCTGTGTTATTTCCACCTTCCTCCTAAAAAAAGAAAAAAAAAAGAAACTTTGTCTTACTTCCAATTGTTTCCAAATGGAAGCATATGTTTGGACTCGTTGTTGAGTCTGAAATAAATAGCTCATTTTAGACTGCTGAGACAGCCAAATGCTTTCAATATGCTCCCAAGGCCAGTGATTGGGTCTGAATAGAAGCCAGATGTCCTGGATTCCAGAGCTAGTTCCTGGTTGTACACTTCCCCTAACCTCAAACCCTCCATTAAATGGAGGAAAGAAAGGTGAGTCCAGACTGAGTGATTTTGCATTTCATATATTTCTCTTTGGAAGAAGGAGATGAGGAGCAGTGGAGGTTACAGTTGGGCTGGAGCAGGCTGTGGGCTTGGGGTGGGATTCGGCCTGGAAGAAAAGCAGCCAGGAAGAATGTGTAATCACTCATTCCAGGCCTGTGGAACTCCTCTGCCACCTGACCTTTCTGTACTCCTTCACAGATGACAGCCTAGACTTGGCTCCCCACCAGGAGGAAGTGCCCCGCAGTTAGTCGGCTGATTACTAAAACAGAACCATCACAATACTTGTCAGCTCTGTTTCCTTCATGCACGTTGGTAGATTTAAAAAAAAAAAATTTCTTGTTTTATTACTGTTTGTCAGAGTGGGGGAGCCTTTGAAGTTCTTTATAGATCTGACTTTTATCAGAGCATGTGAAAGATGGGGGGAGGGAATGGAATAGATGCAACCCATCAAAATATTCTATTTTGTACCTAGTTAACTCACTCCTCCCCCATCTTTGTCTGAAAAGGTTTTTGACATGGTGTTTCTATATGTGGCCTGCCTTCTAGATGAGAAAGTGACATCTATTGTCGTAATATAGGGAGGAAATTATGATTACTTAATGATAGCATGTCAGAGCTTGTCATTTCTTTATTTTCCTTTTAAATACTTGCTGTCACAGAAATACACAATTGGTCTTCAATCCTGGAGCTGGGTGGGACCTCATGTGGTACAAGGTAGTACAAGGATGACTTATTGATAAGTCTAGGGAGAAGAATTGTGAACACAAAAATATTTCTTCATGCCTGGCTTGGCTACCTGCTCCTCCTACTTTGTTATGAAGTGGAGGTCTGCTCCTGGTACACGGGCCTTGAAGCACTGTAGCTGCTTGAACATATCACCTGTGCTCTTAGTCTCCCAGATTTCCACTCATCTTTCCTTGTCTGGTTTACTTAGAGAATCTAGAGAGCACTGTACAAGGAATCAGAAAGCAAAGAATAAGAGGGCCAGGTCTCAACTGGTTGCTGTCAGCTTGTTTATTCTTTGTTACCACTTGACTTATTTAGGTTGACGAGACCTACCATTTTAAACAGGACAGAAAA
Source organism: Lyroderma lyra (assembly GCA_004026885.1). NCBI lineage: Eukaryota > Metazoa > Chordata > Mammalia > Chiroptera > Megadermatidae > Lyroderma > Lyroderma lyra. The sequence goes on from PVJL010009568.1 coordinate 13,801, forward strand.
CAACGACCCTCTCCCATTTCAAATGGCATGTATGGTCAGCCTGGTCTCACTGGGCTACATTGAAGGTGTCGGTAGGCTGAGCACACGTATACTTTCAAATGGGACAGGACTGTTGTTTTTGGTCCCATTCAAAATGGGACATCTGGTCAGCCTGCTTAGGTGTCTGACAAAAACAACAATCATTTTATTCCTGTTTATTGATTTCATGTTGATTCCTTATTGCTCAAACAACAAAATACAGAATACACATTGCAACATCTTCCCCAATGTGGCCCAGATGTGTCAAAATCCACGTCTTAGCCATCTCGTCTTTTGTCCCAACCGTGCATCTTTCTCTGTTTCCTCAAAAATAAATTTTAATCGTGAAACATTCCAAACATAGCAAAAAGCCAGAAAACACATAGACACTTGTATAATAACTACATGGATGAATATAAAACAGAATGTTGAATAACAAGAAAGTTCTAAAAATACATACAGTAAAATAGTGTTTATGAAAAATTTTAAAACACTTAATGCCTATTCTGTCTCCACCTGGTGAGCTTCTGCTATTTTTTTATGACCCAATTAAAATGCCACCTTCCTCTGAAGCCTCTGACTTAGTAGTGCCATGTTCCTCCTGCATGACTTCCCATACTCATGCTCCCAGAATTACAGTTTCCGTATTCACACTGGTCCCCCTCACTAAACTGTGAGCGCCACAGGAAAGCCACTGCATTGCATTCTCTGTGTACTCGGGACGTGGCCTGATGGTAATAGTTGTGTAAAGTTCAGTGAGACTAAAACATCATTATATGACACAGAAGCATGATTTAACTATTTAACTAGAAAGAGCAAAACAATTTAAAGTTGGGTTCCCAAACTTAATAGCAATAGTTATCTTTTACTCTTTCTAAAATGCTTTCAAATATATAAATTCAACTTCATTATAACATGTTAAAGTATGCAATGAGCATATCATTCCCATTAAATGAAAGAAGAAACTATGATTCAGAGAGGTTAAATGACTTGTGATCAGACAGCTGGTGGGTAATGGGGCAGGCAAGCTGGCTTCAAAGGTAATGCTCTTGGGAGTTCCCTGATGGTGCAGTGGTTTAAGGCTTCGGCACTGTCAGTGCTGCGGCCTGGGTTCGATTCCCAGTCAGGGAACTACCCACATGCCAAAAAGAAAAAAAAAATAGGTAATGCTCTTTTGCTATGCCTTTTTGAAGTAACTCCACAAATTAATTCCTCCTCTTCCTCCTTTCCTTCTTCCTACCTTTCTTTCTGCTTCTCTTCATTTAGTCATTCATGTGTGTACTAAACAGTAACTGTGCACCATCGGCACGCACTGTGTTAGTTTCTGGGGATAAAATGATAACATCAGTCCAGCTCACGGTCCCTATGGAGAAAGCAGTCATTCGGAGGACTGAAAATTTTCGGAATACCGAGCACTCAGGCTGGTAATGTTTGCTAAGTCCTGGTAAGACTGCGTTATTCTAGAATGGTGATAGTAAGGTGACATGGGCCTCTTGGTGCTTCGACAGGCTTCTGAGCACTTGGAGATTTTTTTGAAGCTAATTGGGAGGTGGGGTTAATTCACTTTGTTTAGCTCCTGAGAGCTCTTCCCTTTGTAGCGAATTGCTTAATGGTGCCGGCTTTGGTGCTGGCAGGTACTTTGAGTGGGGTATACTGCTGTTGCCCTCTCTTACAACCTGCACTGGTGTGTGGGCTGAAACCAATTAGACCTAAATTAATTAGCAAAAAGAAAAAAAAAAAAGATAGGCCTGCTTGCAAGTCATTCACAACACCCTGTGAAGAAACAGAAACTGTTTGAAGGATGCTGTGTGTTTCTGCTGGACCCTAATGATTGAAGCATTTCCAAATATGGAAGTAAATTCAAAGCATTTCTGGATTAAGTGGTCCACTACTTTTAACCCATGCAAGTCCTTTATTGAAAAGCAAGTTAAAAAGCTTTGATATAAAAAACTCCTTATGAGTCCTAGGACCTTTGATAAGCTTCAAGGTGAATTTAGAGGCTATGTGGAATCATTATGACTTTCTAAGGCCCCAATTAGCTTGGGATATTAATGGCTGAGGACCAATATCCCAAAGCACTACATGAGCTACAGGTAAAAAGATTTTCTTCTGAAGGACAAGCTCAGTTCTCCCTGTTCTCAGTTTCTTTACAGTCTCCCTTGCTGGCACCTTTTACTGCCTATTCCTTAAATGAGAGTATTTGAAGGGCTCCAGTCTCAACTGATAGCTCCTCTAGGGACATCTCTTCTTCTCCCCTGATGATAAATACCTCCTCTGCAATGACTACTTCCAAGGCTAGGCTGCTATCCAGGTGCTGTCCTGAACTCCAACTGCCCACATTCCACTAGCACTGGAAACAGTTATTTTTACACCTAGCCTTTTCCTCTGACCAGCCAACTGGTCATCCAAGCTAGAAGTCTGGAAGTCATTCTTTACCCCTTCCTCTCCCTCATTCCCCTACTCCAAGATATTGAGGAGCTCTGTCAATTTTTCATCTTAAGTATAGTTCTCAACTCCATCATTATATACTTCTTTCCAACCACTGTTTAGACCAGGTTCACGCTACTCTGCCACCTGGTGTTTTCTTCTGGGGACTCATGATAGCTCCTAGTCCTTAGTCATCCATTAAAGGTAGTACTGCCTAGGCTTTTGCTTCCAGGATCCTTTTCTTTAAACACTGAATTGCACCAGAGTGACTTAACCCATTTCAAGGTTTCAGCTACTATTTTTAAGCTGATGGCTCCCAAATGTATGTTTCCAACTACAAACTCTCTCCTAAACTCCAGATACACCTATACAGTGACAAGCCAGGCATCTCCACATTGACATTCCACAGATATTTCACACTTATTAACAAGTTGATTATCTTCCTCTCTAAATCTACATCCCTACTTATTCAGTTATACAAATTAGAATTCTAAATGCCATTATTAACTCCTTTATTTTCTTTATACCATTATCTTTGTTTCCAAGTATAGTTGATACTCAATTTTACTTTATTTGTTTACCTCTTTCAAACTTTTATTTATGCACATTCAGTTGAAAAAAATAACTTTTACAGGTTCTTTGGCACCCATATTTAGCATATAAAAACATAGAAGACTACTCACAAATAAAACATTAGCTCAGGGGAAGGGATTTAGAAGTTACAAGCTAGCTGTTACACAGTAGTCATAGGGATGCAGGGAACAGTACAGGGAATATAGTCAATAATGTTTTAATAACCATACATGTTGTCAGATGGATATTAGGTTTATCGGGGTAATATAAGGGGGTTGGGGGGCAGGGTATAAAAAGGTGAAGGGATTAAAAAGTACAAATTAGTAGTTACAAAATAGTCATGAGGATGTAAAGCATAGGGAATACATTTAATAATATGGTAATAACTATGTATAGAGCCAGGAGAATACTTGACTAGTCACAGGGATGTACAACATAGGAAACATAGACATAATATTGTGATGGTGTGGTACAGTGTCAGGTGGACTTATGGTGATCACTTCTTTAGGTGTATAAATGTTCAATAACTATTGTGTACACCTGAAAGTAATACAATATTGTATGTTATTTATGTTTTAATAAAAATCTAAAAAAGAACACAGCTCAAACTGGATGATTTTAAACCTTTCATTTCTGTCCACTTCCCTTCATTAAATACATACATTATTTTTCTAAATGTGTAGTGTTTCTACTTGTCTCTGCTTGTAGAAACTGTCAATGCCTGTTTATCTTTAAGACCTTAACTTAGAAGTCATTTTGTGGTATATCAGAAGCCTTCCTGTAATTACTTGTAATGTGAATGTCTGTTTACTTGTCTATCTTCCTCATTAGACCAGAAGCTTCATTTTTTTAAACATATTAATTACAGTTGAAATTTAATATTTTTTAGGTGTACAGCATAGTGGTTAGACATTTATATAACTTACAAAGTGATTCCCCTAATAAGTCTGGTATTCACCTGTCACTACTGACTTTATTCTCTGTGCTGTACTTTATATCCCTGTGAATATTTTGTCACTGACACTTTGTACTTCTTAATCTTTTTTATCTTTCTCACCCATTTCTCCAACCCACCTCCCATCTGGCAACCATCAGTTTATTCTCTGTACCTATGTGTTAGTTTCTGTTTGTTCATTTATTTTATTTTTCAGATTTTACATATAAGTGGAATCATATGGCATTTGTCTTTCTCTGTCTGATTTATGTTACTTAGCATAATACCCTCTAGGTCTCTCCATACTGTTACAACTTATAAGATTTCATTCTTTTTTATTGCCCAGTAATATGCCATTATATGTGTGTATCAACTCTTCTTTATTCATTTATCTATAAATGGACACAATCTGCTTCCATATCTTGGGTATCGTAAATAATGCTACAGTGAACATAGGGATGAATACATCTTTTTGAATTAGTGTTATGGATTTTTTTTTTCGATAAGTACCCAGTGTGAAATTGCTGGGTTATAAGGTAGTTCTATTTTAATTTTTTGAGGACCCTCCTTACTATTTTCCATAGTGGATGCACTAATTACAATTAGATCAAGTGTGCATGAGGGTTACCTTTTTTTCCACACTCTTGCCAACACTTGTTATTTGTTGATTTTTAAAAAATAATAGCCATTCTGACAGTTGTGAGGTGCTATCTCGTTATGGTTTTTCTTTGTGTTTCTTTGATATCTTTTCAAATGTCTACTATCTGTATGTGTTCATTGGAGAAATGGCTATTTAGTTCCTCTGCCTATTTTTTAGTTGCATTATTTATTTTTTGGTGTTAAGTCATAATATGAGTTTTTAATATATTTTGGACATTAACCCATTATCAGATATATCATTAATGAATATCTTCCTCCATTCAGTAGATTGTCTCTTCATTTTGCTGATGGTCCTCTTTGCTGTGCAGAAAGTTTTTAGTTTAATGTAGTTTCATTTACTTATTTTTTCTTTTGTTTCCCTTGCCTGAGGAGATATATCAGAAAAAAAAATATTACAAGAGCAATGTCAGAGAATTTATAGTCTATGTTCTCTTCTAGGAGTTTTATGGTTTGGGGTTTTACACTTAAGTCTTTAATCCATTTTGAGTTTATTTTTGTATGTGGGGTAAGAAGTTTGTCTAGTTTCAGTTTTTTGCATGTATCTGTCTAGTTTTTCCAACACCATTTATTGAATAAACTGTTTGTACCACATTGTATATTCTTGCCCACTTTGTCATAAATTAATTGATTATATGGGTGTGTGTTTGTTTCTGGCCTCTCTATTCTGTTCCATTGATTTATGTGTCTCTGTTTATGTCAGTACCATGCTGTTTTGATCACTATAGCCTTCTATAGTTTGATATTAGGTAGCATTACCTCCAGTTTTGTTCTTCTTTCTCAAGATTATACTATGGCTATTCAGAATCTTTATGATTCCATATAAATTTTGTGATTGTTTGTTATATTAATAGTTCTGTAGAAAATATCATTGGTATTTTGATAGGAATTGCATTGAATCTGTAAGTTGCTTTGTGTAGTATGGACAATTTGATAGGAATTGCATTGAATCTGTAAGTTGCTTTGTGTAGTATGGACATTTTAATGGTTAGTTCTTCCTATCCATGAGCACAGTTTATGCTTCTATTCATGTGTATTTTAAAAATTTATTTCCTCAATGTCTTATAATTAATTATTCATGTACAAGTTTTTTACCTCTTTGTTTGAATTTATTTCTGGGTATTTTATTTTTTTGATGCAATTGTATTATAAATGGAATTAAAAATATCTCTTTCTGATAGTTCATTATTGGTATTTTAAAATGCAACACTTTTCTAAATATTCATTTTATATCCTGCTACTTTACTGAATTTATTTATTAGTTATTTTTTGAGACATTTTTAAGTTTCTCTCTATATAGTACCATGTGATCTGCAAATAATGACAGTTTTACTTCTTTCTTTCCATTTTGAATGTTTTTTATTTATATTTTTTGTCTGATTGCTGTGGCTAAGTCTTCCAATACTATATTGAATAAAAGTGGTGAAAATGGATATCCTTGCCTTGTTCCTTATCTTAAGGAAAATGCTTTTAGCTTTTTACTCTTTAATGTGATGTTATTTGTGTGTTTGTCACATATGGCCTTTATCATGTTGAGGTATGTTTCTTATATCCTCACTTTTATTAAAGTTTTTATCAAAAGTATGTTGGATATTGCCAAATGCTTTTTCTACAGCTATTGACATGATTATATGATTTTTATCTTTTATTTTGTTTATGTGGTATAACATGTTAATTGATTTGTGGATATGGAACCAAATTTGCATCCCAGGAATAAATCTCATTTTATCAGGTATATGTTATTTTTACTGTATTGCTAAATTTGGTTTACTACTATATTTTGAGAATTATTTTCATCTATGTTCACCAGAAGTATTAGCCCCAAATTATTTTCTCTTTGTAATGTTTCTGTCTGGTTTTGAAATGGGGTAATTTTGGCCTTACAAAATGTGTTTGGGAACTTCCCTTCCTCTTTAATTTTCTGGAACAGTTTGAGAAGGATAAGTGTTAATATTATTTTGAAAGTTGGATATAATTCTCTTGTGAAGCCATATAGTCCAGGACTTTTGTTTGTTGGGATTTTTTTAAATTACTGTTTTAATTTAATTATAGTTATTCATTTGTTCAGTCTTTTTTTCTCCCTGAGTGAGTCTTGGAAGATTGTATGCATCTAGGAATTCATTCATTTCCTCCATGTTGTCAAATTTGTTAGCATTTAATTGTTTGTTTTATTTTCTCATAACCCTTTGTATTCCAGGTATCACTTTTCATCTTTTGTTTCTGATTATATTTATTTGGATCCTCTCCCTGTTTTTCTTGATGAGACCAGCTAAAGGTTTATAATTTCATGGATCTTTTCAAAGAACAAGGTGTTGGTTTCATTGATCTTTTGTGCAGTTTTTTTTTACTCTTTTATTTATTTCCACTCTGGTCCTTTTTTATTATTCCCTTCCTTTATTTCCTTCCTTCTACTCACTTTGGGCTTTGTTTTTCTTTTTCTAGTTCCTCTACATGCAAGGTTGAATCATGTATTTAAGATTATTCTTCTTTCTTGAGATGTGCCTCTATTGATATGAATTTTCCTCTTAGAGCTGCTTTAGCTATGTCCCATAGATTTGAGTTCATTGTGTTTTTATCTTCGTTTGTCTCATGGTATCCTTTGATTTTTTAAAATCTTATTGTTAGCTTATCCATTGTTTAGTAGCATGTAATTTAGCCTCCATGTGTTTACTGTGCTTTTTAGTTTTTTTCTTGTAGATAACTTTTAGTTTCATACCAAATAGTTCAGAGGTACTTGATATTCTTTCAATATTCTTAAATTTGTTAGACTTGTTTTGTGGCATTAGATGTTTATCCTGGAAAGTGTTCCATGTGCACTTGAAAAGAATATATCCTGCTGGTTTGGGGTGATGTGTTCTAAAAATACCAATTAAAATTCTTCTGGTCTAATGTGTCATTTAATGTCACTCTCTTCTCTTTCATTTTCTGTCTAGATAATCTATTCATTGAATGCTAAAATCCCCTACTATGACTGTATTACTGCCAATGTTTCCCTTTATGTCCACAATATTTACTTTATATATTTAGGTGCTACTATGGTGGGTGTTTACAAGGGTTATATCCTTTTGTTGGATTGATCCCTTTATCATTATAAAATGTCCTTCTTTTTCTATTGTTATAGACTTTGTTTTAAAGTCTGTTTTGTCTGATATAAGTATTGTTACCCCATTTTTTGTTGTTTCTTTCAATTTTCATGAAATATCTTTTTCCACCCATTTACTTTTAGTGTCTGTGTGTCTTTCTATCTAAAGGGAGTCTCTTGTAGGCAGTGTATGCATGGGTTTTGTTTTCTTATTCATTCAGATACCTTATGTCTTTTGATTGGAGCATTTGATTTATTTACATTTAAAGTGATTATTGATAGATACATGGTTAATGCCATTTTATTATTTATGTTTTATATATATATACATATATATGTATATATATGTGTATATATATGTGTGTATATATATGTGTGTGTGTATATATACACACACACACACATATATATATATACACACACACACACACACACACACACACACACACACACACATATATACTTTCTTCCTTTTAAAGAAGTCCCTTTAACATTTCTTGTAGTACTCATTGGGTGATAATGAACTTCTTTAGCTTTTCTTGTCTGGGAAGCTGTTTATTTGCCATTTGATTTTAAATGATAGTTTTGCTGGGTAGAATAATCTTGGTTTTTTAAAATCACTTAGAACATTTTGTGATAATCTCTTCTGGCCTGAAAAATTTCTTTTGAGAAATCAGCTTACAATCTTATGACAGCTCCCCTGTTGGTAACTAAGTACTCATAATTTTCTCTTGATGCTTTAAGAATTTTCTCTTTGTCTTTAACCTTTAGCATTTTAATTATGATGTGTGTGGTGTAGCCTCATTAGATTCATCTTGTATGAGACTCTGTGCTTCATGAATTTGTATGTCTATTTTCTTCACCAGGCTAAGGAAATTTTCTGTCATTATTTCTTCAAATAGGTTTTTAATTTCTTCCCCTCTGTCTTCTCATTCTAGTACCCCTACAATGCAAATGTTGGTACACTTGATGTCTCAGAAATTTCTTCAACTACCTTCAGTATTTTGGATTATGTTTTTCTTTTTGCTATTTTTATTGGGTTGTTTCTACTACCTTGTCTTCCAAATTACTGATTTGATCCTCTGCTTCACCTAATTTGTTATTGATTTCATCTAATGTATTCTTCATTTTAATCATTGTATTATTCATTTCTGACTGGATCTCCTTTATGGCTTCTATCTTTTTGTGTAAATTCTTACTGAGTGCTTCTATTAGTTCCCTAAATTCATTGAGCTTCCTTGTAACCTATGAGACAATTAAGTCCACAAACTTACCACTGTGTGCTTGTTTTGGCAGCACTGTATAAAAAATTCAGTAAGGTTTCATAACCTGGTATATCTGTGTCTCACATCTGTGTTTGTGTTGATGTGTGAAGGTCTCTTGTTGAGTGGCATCCATTATTGTTGTTGCATGTTTTTGTATGCCATCATGAGAATGTTGGAACTTGAATTAGAGCAATGAACAAACATAAATTGTTTGTTAAACTTAGCAAGAGTAGAAATGAAATAATGGACATGTTAGTCCAAGTTTATGGGGATAATTACATTAAGAAAACAGAAGTGTACAAATGGATTAAATATGTTACAAAAGGGAGAGAAAATGTCACTGATAAAGAGAGGTCGGGGAGCCAGTAATAAGCAGAACTGATGAAAATATTGCAAAAATTCATTGAATTGTGCATCAAAATCATTGGCTGACTGTGAGAAGAATAGCAGACCAAGTAAACAGAGGAAAATCTTAGCTGAAAATCTTGACATGAGAAAGATAGTGTACAAAAATGGTTCTGAGGGAACTCACTGATGAAAAAAGCAAAAGAGAGTTGAAGTGTGCCTAGACCTTTTGAAGAGGCAAAACTATGTTTTGGGTCTTGTTTTTACCGGTGATGAAATATGGGTGTATGAATAGTACTCTGAAACAAAGTGTTAAAGTGCACAATGAAAGTTAAGCCAATTCTCCATGACCAAAAATTCAAGAGTCAGTCCAAATCAAGAGTCAAAATGATGCTGCTAACATTTTTTGATATCAGATGAATTTTTCATTATGAATTTGTACCAACTAGACAGTCAACCAAGTTTACTATTTGGAAGTGCTGAAAAGGCTGCATGAAAAAGTTAGATGAAAAAGACTTGAACTTTCACCAACAACTCATGGCTCTTTCATAATAACAATGCACCAGTTCACACAGTCTGTGAGGGAATTTTTAGCCAGTAAATAAATAAATTGGAACACCTTCTCCGCTCACCTGATCTGGGCCCCAATGACTATTTTCTTTACCCAAAGATAAAGAAAATATCGAAAGGAAGACATTTTAATGACATTTAGTACATCAAGGGCAATACAGTGACAGATCTGATAGCCATGCCAGAAAAAGAGTTCCAAAATTGCTGGAAGAGTGGACTAGGTGCTGGTGTCTGTGCATAACTTCCCAAGGGAATTACTTTGAAGGTGACAGTACTGATATTCAGCAATGAGGTATGTAGCACTTTTTCTAATACAAGTTCACAAACTTAATTGTCAGACCTCATATGATTTAAATTCTGTATCTAGAGGATTGCTTGCTTTTATTTTGTTTAGTTCTTTTTGTGGAGTTTTGTCCTGTTATTTTAATTTGGTATATGTTTCTTTGTCTCCTTATTTTGGCTACCTCCCTGTGTTTGCTTCTGTGTATTGTGTAGATCTGCCACATTTCCCAGTTTTGTTAAGGGGGCTGTATGTGGTAATTCTCCTATGGGGCCCAGTGGGGCAGCCTTCTTGTTCACCTGCAGTGAATACTTCATGGCTGTCCCTTTTGTGGGTATTGTGTGTGCTTTTGTTCTAGTTGAGTTTTGATTGCTGTTGGCATGTCATGTAGTGAGTGGGATTGACTCTTAGGATGACTACTGTGAAGACTGAATGGACTTCAGCTGATGAGCTGTTTTACAGGGGCTGACCCCACCAGAGTTCATTCACTCTAATGGGGTCTGGTGTTGCTGAGTTTACCATTTAGATTTGTCATTATGAAGCTAATTGGGTGGTTCTCTGGTGTGGTCTGAATTTGGCCAATGGATACATTAGTTCTGGAATCTCGTGGGAGGGGCTAGTGTTGGCTAAGTAAGGTTAGCAGCTTTCTGTGCCCAACCTGGTGTCAACTGGTAGGAGTTACAAAGTGATTTGTGTTTGATAACTGCCTGTGTTAAGCTTTCAGGTGCCTGGGAGAAGTTGTGTTGCAAACCAAGGCCGGATGCCACTAGTTGCAGATTTGGTACTGCTCAGCAAGAGGTACAGGACACACTAAGGCCAGCTGCTGCTTGTTCGGGGTTTGTGGACCTTTGAGAGATTTTAGAAAAATATACAGTGTGGACTGATGCTGGCAGCTTGTGGGAAACAACTGCTGAAAGAGGTTTGGACCAGTGCATAAGTTAGATGGAGCATTGTCTCAGAGAATCACCATGATGGAGCAAGCATTGTTTACCATGTTAATAGAGAATCATATTTGGTGCCTGTCTGTGCCTGTAGGCTGGATGGAGTGAGATTTCAACAAAGGGATGATGGTGCCTACCAGCACTTCCATACTGGAGAGAGCTTCCCCTCCAGCTCTTGCTTCAACACCAGACAAATCAGTTCCTCCATGTATGTCTCTGGTACTTTTACAGCTGTGCCCCAGTGCTGGAGATTAAGATGAGTGTTTGTGATCAAATGAGTCTGTGTTTGTGCCCTAAAAGAGGATGGCTGGGTCAACAGCAGCCCTTTGTCTCACCCTTTTTTTTTTAACAGACAGATGTTGTGGAACTCTTCTTCTTGGCACTGGTGGTCTGGGCCGGGGAGCTCAGTGTGGTGCTAAAACCCCCTCACTTCTCATGGGGTATATTTGCAGCTGAGAAATCTATCCCAATTCTTAACTGCCACGAGTGTGTGTGGGACAAGCCCTTTCCACATCTCTGCCCCTCTTACCAGTCTTGACATGGCTTCTTTTTTATATCCTTAGATTTAGGAGTTTTTTTCAGCTAGTCTTCAGGTAGTTCTTAAGGGTTCTATAATTTAGTTTTAATTTTGATGTGGTTATGAGAGGAGAACAGAGAATTTATGTACTCTATCATCTTGACCTCAAAGTCCTTTAGGTAGTCTGGACCAAAAGCTCCTTGAATGCAAGGACTGTGTCTTATTCATTATTGTGCCTCCAGACAGAACAAGAACATGATCCATTGATAGTTGATGAATTTGAATTTGAATAATGTACTACTATATGTTTTCCTTTCCTTAATCTCAAGCGTTTATAGTTTGTCCTCCACACTGATCTAGAATGATCTTTCTGACATACAAATCTGACCAAGTTGCTTCCTTAAAAATTTCAGCAACTTCCCATAGTTATTGGAGAAAATATGGGCTATGCTTTTTGTTCTGAGCCCCTGTTGTTTTTGCTGCATCATATGCATTAACTTCATTTTTGGTAGAATTATTTCAACCTCAATCTCAGGCTGTGGGACTGGACTAAGGTTGACTCTATCCTAGCTTTCAGGGCAGAACATATGATCCAGGCTTAAGACAACCATAAGGAATTATTTTCTTATACAGTGATTGGTTTGGAAATAGGCATGTTAGTCAATTAGGGACAATAAGAGTTTTGCTAGAACTTTGGGGAAAGTGAATTTTCCCAGATCTTGCCATCATTAGGAGCCCAGGACTGGGCCAAAACAATGGAAAGTAGTCCAAATGTGGAAAGAATCTGAGTCCTGATTACTTCATTTAATCCTGAGCCCAATAACATAAAATTAGAATTACTTTGTGATTGTAGCTTGTGTAAGCCAATATATTTATTTGCTTATTCAAGTCAGATAGGTCAAGCTTTTTGTTATTTTATTTGTTTGTTTGTTAATTAAACACATATTCATTGAGTCCTAGTGTGTAGCATCTAAACACTTGTAGATGCTAGAAATATAGCTGTGAACAAAGTAAACAAAGTCTGTTTTCAAGGAGGTATTATGAAAGAACTCACTGATACCTTACAAATGAATGTCATAACTTACATAATTTATCTTATGCCTATCTCTCTAACTGAAGCTAAATTCAGTCTTGATAATGTTAAACTTTAAGTTCTATGTTTCTTATCACAGTATGCCTTGATCTCTGAAATCATAGTCTTACCAACTAACCATAGTCCTCTTATCTTTTCACTTCTTGGCAATTCCATCCCCCCACCATCAAAACCTTTAATCTTTTATCTTCTTTGTTTTACTCACTTTTTCTCACAGCTGTTACCATCTTGACCCTACTTTTTTTTTTCAAGACCAACCTAGATATTTAGGGCATCACTCGTATCTTCTGTCTAGTGATCTCAACTCGTTTGCCAGGTTAGTTTTGCTCTGTTCTGCACCAAAAAGCAAAACAAAACAAAGTAGTGTTGTATCAACATGACCATCCACTGTCTATGGATTGTACACCTGCTTTTCAGAGCTGGATTGGCGGGAAAACACAGACTCATTAAGATTAATGCCACTATATATTAATTATCTGCAAACTCCACTGAGTCTTCAGTGTTGCTTGAAATTTTTTTAATTGTTAAATTTACTGAGGTGACATTGATTAGTAAAAATTACATAGGTTCCAGGTGTACAATTCTACAATACATCATCTATGTGTTGTGTTGTGTTCATCACCCAGAGTCAGTTCTCTTTCTATCACCATATATTTGAGATCATGTCCCATCTCTCCCACCTCCCTCCTCCCACACCCCCAGATAACCACTAATCACTTTTGTTATTGATTGTGTCTATGAGTTTTTGTTTCTTTCTTGCTTTCAGCTTTGTGTTCCACATATGACTGAAATAATACAGTTCTTGTATTTTTCTGTCTGGCTTATTTTGCTTTGCATGATGGTCTCAAGGTCCATCTATGATGTCATAAATGGCCCTGCTTTATCTTTTCTTATGGATGAGTAATGTTTCATTGTTTATTTACCACAGCTTCTTTATCCAATTGTTTATCAAAGGACACTTTGGATGTTTCCATGACTTGGCCACTTTGAATACTGCTGTGATGAACATTGGGTACATATATCTTTGCAGACTAAGGTTTTCAAAGTTTTTGGGTAGATACCCAGAAGAATTGCTGGATCATATGGTAACTCTATTCTTTATTTTTCGAGGAATGTTCATACTCTCCTCTATAGTGGTTGTACCACTTTGCATTCCCACCAGCAGTGTGCAAGAGTTCCTTTCTCTCCACACCCTCTCCAACACTTGTTGTTCCTTGTCTTGTTGATAATAGCCATTGTAACAGGTATGAGGTGGTATCTCATTGTGGTTTTGATTTGCATTTTCCCAATAACTAGTGAATTTGATCATTTTTTCATATATCTGTTAGCCATTTGTATGTCTTCATAGATGAAGTGTTTTTTCAGGTCCTCTGCCCACTTTTTAATTGGGTTGTTTGGGAGTTTTTTGTTGCTGTTGAGCTATACGAGTTCTTTATATATTTTAGATATTAGTTCCTTACCAGATGCATTATTTGCAAATATTTTCTCTCATTCAGTTGGCTGTTTCTTTGTTTTGTTGGTGGTTTCCTTTGTTGTGCAGAAGCTTTTTAGTTTTATATAGCCCCATTCTTTATTATTTATTTATTTGCTTTTACTTCCCTTGCCTTTGAGATTAGGTTCATAAAGTCCTCCCTAAACCCAAGGTCTATACGTTTATTTCCAATTTTTATTGTATACAGCTTATTGTTTTGGGTCTTATGTAGATGTCTTTAATCCATTTTGAGTTAATTTTGGTATATGGTGATAGTTCGCAGTTCAGTTTCATTCTTTTTCATATGGTTTTCTAATTTTTCTAGTACCATTTATGGAAGAGTTTTTTCTCCATTGCATATTTTTCACTTCTTTGTCAAATATTATCTGTCCATACATTTGTACTTTTATTTCTGGGTTTCTTATTCTGTTGAAATGTCTGTGTGCCTGTTTTTTCCCAATACCAAGCTGTCTTGACTATTGATGCTTTGTACTATAGGTTGAAATTGGGGAGTGTGATGCTTCTAGCTTTGTGGGTTTTTTTGGGGGGGTGGGGGTGGGGGAGGTAGTTCCCTGGCTGGGAATCGAACCCAGGCCACAGCGTTGAGAGTGCCAAAGCCTAGCCACTACACCACCAGGGAACCCTTCTAGCCTTGTTTTATTATGTAGGATTTTTTGGTTATTCAGCATCTTTTGTGGTTTGATACAAATTTGATTCTTTTATCTATTTCTTGAAAAAATTTCTGTGGGATTTTGATGGGAATTGCATTTAATCTGTATATTGCTTTGGGTAATGTGGCCATATTAACGATGTTGATTCTTCCAATCCATGAACACAGAATATCTTTCCATTTCTTTGTGTCCTCTTCAATTTCTTTCAAAAGTGTCTTATAGTTTTCGGTATAGATGTATTTTACATTTTTTGTTAAGTTTATTCCTAAGTATTTTATATTTTTTTGTTGCAATTGCAAAAGATATTACCTTTCTTATTTCTTTTTCTGAAGTTTCATTGTTGGTATATAGAGATGCAATTGATTTTTGTATGTTGACTTTATATCCTGCAACTTTACTGTATTTATTCATTATTTCTAATGTTTTTTTTTTTTTGGTGGAGTCTTTAGAGTTTTCTATATAAAAGATTATGTCATCTGCAAAGACTGACAGTTTAACTTCTTTTATTCCAATTTGGATGCCTTTTATTATTTTCTCTTGCCTGATCACTCCAGCGAGAACTTCCAGTACCATATTGAATAGCAGTGGCAATAGGGGACATCCCTGTCTTGTTCATGATTTTAGGGGAATAGGCTTCCATTTTTTTCCCCATTCAGTATGATATTAGCTGAGGGTTTGTCACATATGGCCTTTATTATGTTGAGGTACTTTACTTCTATACTCATTTTATTCAGTTTTTTTTTTTTATCATAAATGAATGTTGTATCTTGTCAAATGCTTTTTCTGCATCAATTGATAAAATCATATGGTTTTTATCTGCTAGTTTGTTTATGTATTGTATTACATTGACTGATTTGCAAGTGTTAAACCATCCTTGTGTTCATGGCATAAATCCCACTTGTGGTATGTAATGCTTTCAATACATTGTTCTATTGTATTTGCTAGTATTTTGTTCAGAATTTTTGCATCTGTGTTCATAAGAGATATTGGTCTATAATTTTCTTTTTTTTGTGTTATCCTTAGTAGGCTTTGGCATTAGGGTTATGTTGGCTTGGTGGAAATAGTTGGGAAGTATTGCCTCTTCTTAATTTTTTGAAAGAATTTGAGGAGGATAGGTATAGTTCCTCTTTGAATGCTTGATAAAAGTCATTGGGGAGACCCTCTGGTCCTGGCTTTTGGGGAGGTTTTGCATGATTATTTCAATTTTCTTACTTTTGTTTGGTCTATTTAGATTGTCCAGTTCTTCTTGGTTCAGTCTAGCTAGAGTATATGTTTCTAGAAACTTGTCCATTTTTTCAAAGTTGTTAAATTTGGTAACATAATCCTTCATAATATTTTCTTATTATCCTTTGTATTTCTGTGCTATCAGTGGTGATTTCTCCTTTTTCATTTCTAATTTTGGTTATTCGTGCTTTTTGTCTTTGCCCCTTGGTGAGTCTAGCCAGGAGTTTATCAATTTTATTGATATTTCCAAAGGACCAGCTCTTTGTTACATTAATTTTCTCGGTTGTTTTCCTGTTCTCTGTTTCATTTAGTTCTGCTCTGATTTTTATCATTTACTTCCTTCTGCTAATTTTGGACTTTTTTTTCCTTCTTTTTCTAGTTCTTTAAGATGGGATGGTAAGTTGTTAACTTTTGCTTTTTCTTATTTCTTGAGATAGACCTGTAATGATATAAATTTCCCTCTTAGTACCGCTTTCGCTGCATCCCAATAATTTTGATAGGTTGTATTTTCATTGCCATTTGTTTTTATGTATTTTTAAATATCTTTTATTTCTCCTTTAACTTAGTTATTTTAAATAGCATGTTGCTTAATCTTTATGTAAGTGGGCTTTTTCTGCTTTTTGTTATTGTTATTTTTATTGATAGACTTATTAGAGTGACATTGGTTAGCAAGAATTACACATGTTCCAGGTGCTTTTTTTTTTCTTGTACAGTTGATTTCAAATTTCAAGGCTTTGTGGTTTGAGAATACAACTTTATATGATTCCAATTTTCTTGAATTTGCTGATGCTAATTTTGTGTCCCAGCATATGGTCTATCCTTGAGAATGTTCCATGTGCACTAGAATAGAATATACAGTCTAGTGTTGTAGGATGGAGTGTCCTGTAAATGTCAATTATGTCCAATTGTTGTAATGTATCATTTAGAGCTGATATTGTCTTATTTTTTGGATGATCTGTCCATGACTTGCAAGGGGATATTTAGGTCTTCTAGTATAATTGTGTTTTTGTCGGTTTCACCTTTTATTTTATTTATTTATTTATTTATTTATTTATTTATTTATTTATGCTCTTTTTTGGTATGTGGGTAGCTCCCTGACTGGGAATCAAACCCAGGCCACAGCGCTGACAGCGCCAGCGCCGAAGCCTTAAGCCACTACACCATCAGGGAACTCCCAGTTTCACCTTTCAGATCTTTAAGTAGTTGCTTTATAAATTTTGATGCTTCTTGGTTTGGGGCATATATATTGATGAGCATCATGTCTTCTTGTTGTATTGTCCCTTTTATCATTATGAAATGTCCATTTTTTTTCTCTTACTATCTTTTGTATCCTGAAGTCTGTTTTATCAGATGTAAGTATGGCTATTCCTGCTTTTCTCTGAATGCCATTTGCTTGAAGGATTATTTTCCATCTATTCACTTTGAGTCTGTGTTTGTTCTTGTGACTGTGGTGTGTCTCTTGGAGACAGCATATAGATAGGTTTTGTTTTTTTATCCAGTCAGCTAGTCTCTGCCTTTTTATTGGTGAGTTCAGTCCATTTACATTTAGGGTGATGATTGATATATGAAGATTTCCTATGGCCTTTCTGTCTTCTGGTTTTTGGTTGTTCAGTATCTCGGTTTCTTTGTGTTTACTGTCTGTTTTTTTAGTTTGATAGTGTTCTATGATTTTTTTTTTTTTGTTTTCTCTTTTTGTTTTTGGTTGTGACTTGGTTCCAGGTTTTGTTTTGTTTTGTTTTTTTGTTTCTTTTTGAGTAGTTACCATAAGGTTTATGAAAAGGAATGTTTCATATATGTAGTAGCTCCTTTCTTAAGCATATTTTTAATTGTATTCTTTTTTGGGAATTTAAACCTTTACCTCTTTTTTTAAAAAAAATGTTTTTTGTTGTCCCAGCTTTTGCCATTTATTTTGGCTTTATGTTTAAGGTCAAGTAGCCTCCTTTAGTTTTTCCTGTAGTGCCAGTCTTGTGTTGGTGAATTCCCTCAGCTTCTGTATGTCTGAAAATGTCTTTATTCCTCCTTCATATCTAAAGGATTCTTAGCTGGATAGATTATTCTTGGCTGGTAGTTTTTTTCTCTTAATATTTTGAATATATGATTCCATTCCTTCCTGGCTTGAAGAGTTTCTGCTGAGAAGTCTGATGACAATCTGATGGGCTTTCCTTTGAAGGTTATAAGTTTTTCCCCTCAGTGCCCTGAGAATTCTTTCTTTATCTTTGGTTTTTGACATCTTCAGTATAATGTGCTTTGGAGAAGGTCTGGTTGGATTCAGTTATCTAGAGGTCCTATTTTCTTCTTGAATTTTGGGTTTCAGTTCATCCCATAGGTTTGGAAAGTTGTCATCTACTATTTGTTTGATTAAGCTCTTACTAGAATTTCATTCTGTTTCTTCTGGCATTTCTACTATTTTAATGTTTTTCTTTCTAATGGAGTCAGATCTTGTAGAAATCTTTCTTTCTTTCTTTCTTTCTTTCTTTTTTCCTTTTTGTTCTCAGATCTCTATCTTTTTCCTTCTGTTCAATTTCCATGTTTCTATCTTTAGTGTTGCTAATTCTTTCTTCCATCTGGTCAGCCCTTCTTCCTATGTTAGTTAGTTCATGCCTTATTTTTTTTATTGCACTGTTCATCTCCCAAATTTCTATTTGATTATTTTTTATAGCTTCAATTTTTTAGTTGAAGTGTTCCATTTGTTCAGAGATTTCCTTTCTGAGATCACTTACCTGAGTCTGAGCACTCTGCCAGCATTACTTGAGCTCTCTGAGTATTTTTAGGACTACATTCTGGAATTCTGTGTCACTTAGATCATATATTTCCAATTCTATAAGTTTTTTTTTTTTTCTGGAGATTTTCCATTTTCTTTTTTGAGATACTTTGTTCCTGAGGGAGTTTATTATAGTTGTGTTTCTCTTCCTGGGCATAAGGGCTTTTTCTCCTGGCAGATATGGAGAGGTCTTTCTTTCACTTCCTGGTTGGTGTCACTGAAGTGTCTTACAACATTTTCTCTTAGTTATATTTTCTCTCTTGGAGCTTTCTTAGAGGGTGGTCTTCTTCCCTTTGACTCAGTTGCCTTGGTTTCTATGTGCCTCTTCTTTAGGAAAAATGTGGTGAGCGGTGATATTCTCTGCCTCTGAGATCGATGCAGAGGGTATACCTTTGTTTTACAGTTTCCCTGAGCCCCCCTGCTGATTCTCATGGGGACAGGGTTTGTTGGGGAGGGCTCTGTTGGGAGCCATGCAGGCTGGCTTTAGGGAAGTAAAATTTGTTTTACTTCTGCATCTGAGGAATGTGGCTGATCCAGCCAGTTCCTTGGGATACACAAAAGAAAGATAATTGGATTATGGAAGACAAGGCCCTAGGAAATCTGACCTCCTTTGTTTGCTCTGACCTTTAGGCTATTGGTAGAGAGTTAATGATAATAGATGATCTGCTTTTGAGGAAGGAAATGCAAATTTGTTTCTGCTGTACTGCACATAAACTGTATGTATATATTGGTGAGGAAAAATAAACTCGGGGCTTCAGTATTTACTGGAGTCCTCCCGGTAACTCTCTTCTCTGTCTCTTTTCATTAATCCTCACTCCCCTCCTCAGGCTGTTCGATTCATCGGCTGGTTCTGATAGGACTCAGGGCTTGTTTGTGACACAGGGTAGTGGCAGTTTTGGGGAGAGCAAGTGGAAGCAGCCAGGCTTCGTGTTCACAGCTTCTGCCTAGCGGTGGGGGTAGTGCAGTTAATTGCTGCTTTTTGTTCTGAGGTTGTTCGTGACCTTGGGTGTGAGCTCAGCTGTGAAACAGGCCTGCCTCTCCATCCAGAACACCCAGGGAAGGGGTGGTCACACTCTGCAGCATAAGCCTATTCCTCCATCAAGGGAGTGCTGAGTAGTACTTGGCATGCACTGAAGACCTGGTCCTCCACTGGAGCTAGGGAGGGCGGGGGGCTATGTGCCACAGGGCAAGCTTGGTCCTCCATCAGAAGTACACCAGAGCTGGAAGCATGTGTGCCACATGGCAAGCTTGACTTTTGGTCAGGAGTGCATGGAGGCAGTTGTGTATTGTCAGTACCACCTTCTTCTCTTCTCCTGAGCCTGTGTTTTATCCCGAATTGTGTTTTGTTCTGGTCAGTGACCTGGCTGTTGGCACTTAGTCTTAAGTGCATCAAGGGCCATTTTGTGAGCAAGTCTTACACTTGTTGACTTCTAGTGTCAGGCTGCATTTACCTTGGTCCCTGTTTTTGCCCCAGGCACTTTAGGTCACTTTTGTTCAGGTCCTACCAAATCCAGGGCATGATACACCGGCTGGGGCCCTAGTGCTTCTTGGCTGGGACTTGGGCTTTATCTCATGCTGCCCAATTCTCCACTTGCCCAGGATTGTGCTGTGCTTCAGCCCATTTCCTCTGGCCCACTCCTCTGTCTTTCTGCCAGCACTGGGCTTTTGCAGCCCCATCTTTGCACTGCTCTGTTCCTTTTTCTCCCATTTGCCTCCCTTTCTCGAACCTTTAGGGTTTTCTTGTGATGGGTGAATGTCTCATCAGAGGCTGTGTCACTTGGGGATTCCCTTGTTGGATTTTGGCTATTCAGTTTGTAATTTCCAGGAGAGATTTCAGCTATATCCTCTCATTGTGCCATCTTGATTACCCTTTCCCCTCACCAATCATTTTGCCTGAAATCTTTACATGTCTCCAATAAACAACTTTATATATTCCTTACAGCTGCTATTTCAATTTCTCACCTTTCTACATGAAACTTCTACATGATCATCTAACTCTAATTTTAACTTCTTATTTATTTACTAAATACACATTGAGAACTTGCTATATAGTAGGCACTATGGGAGTATTAGAGTCACACTAATGAGTAAGGTAGACAATTTCAAATGTGATGAGTGTTATAAAAAGTATGAAAATGACATTGTGCTTTGATAGTGCATAACATGGAGACATAAACAATTGGGAGTAAAGTTAAAGAGGGCTCTCCTAAGGAAGTGACACTTAATGACTAAGGAAACAAATAGCACACAAGAAGGCCCTGAAATGAGCAATAGGTGAAAACTCCAGTATAGCTGGAACATAAAGCTCAAGGGGGATGTGGCATGGGTTGACACTGGAGAAGACCATACCTACCTTCAGTCATTGATTACAATATTCATTAAAATGGGTATTGAGAGCTCACAATGTGCCTGGCACTATTTTCTGTGCCAGGGATTTGAGAGGTACAGTGGATGCTGTCGAAGGCCTACACCTATCCACTACTATTTCTATACTGTGCACTCTGTTCCAACCTCTACTTCCATTTTTCTGCACTTGGTTTCTTTGTCTGAGAGCTTTCTCTGGCTGATAGAGCTGCTCTACCTACATGTAAGGTAGCCCAGAAGTTCTGGGAAATTAAAGCTCTCCTCTCCCAACCTTCCACGTTCTTCAAGTAGTGATCTACAGGAGTCAGTAGATAGCAACCCCAAGCCCCTGTCCCAGTGGTGAACAGGATGCATGTAATTCCTACCTCTGTGGCATTTGTGTTCTATAGTAGGATATGAACAATGCAGACAAAAATAAACAAGTTATTTTCAGCTGGAATTTATGTGGTACATAAAGTAAAACAGAGTAACAGAAAGTGACTGGCATGGCAGGGAGGCTGGAGCAGAGAGGGTGGGCTACACATCCCAGGTGTTCAGGACAGGCAGGGTGGCTAAAGCTCTGCGTTTTTTCCCTCCTGTCACCTCTTCTTGCCAGTGCAGTGATTCTTTGCCAGTTCTTACTCAAAGCTGCTGTCCTCCCTTACTTAGTTCCAGTTATATTCATCTCCCATGTTTGTTCTTCAAACCTTTGTGATGATTACACCCCAGTCCTCTCAATGAATACTTCTTCATCCACCAAAAATCCTCAACGTCAGATTTTCCCCAGGCCTTTCCTATTCCTTACTCTCCCTTTGATGGCTTCAGCTAACACTTCAATGTGATGATTCCCAAATTTATATCTATTGTGAACTTGTTTTCTTAATTCCAAATCCAGATGTCTAATATTTATTGCGTCTCTTCCTAGATGTTTCACAGACACTTGAAACTGAAAAATATTGAAACCCAACTTAGTTTTTTGTCCCCCAATCTCATCTTCACTTAAGTTCCCTATGTCAGGAAATGGCATCACCTACATCCAATTATTCCTGTTTAACTTCTATCCCATCATCTTTATTTTCACTGCTGATTAGTGTTTAGGACATCATTAAAAGCCCTTTCCTGGATTACTGCAATAGCCTCTAAACAACCTCTCCCCTCCTTGAATCAGTTTTCTAGATGAAGCCCAAATAATAGTTCTGAAACCGAAATTGCCCTATGTCACTGCCGTGCTTAGAAGTGTGAGTATCTGTGGGCTCCCATTAACTCCAGATACAGCTCAAACTCCTTAACATCCCAATCAAGACGCTGCAAGCTGCCTTGGGTCTCCCTTTGCATTCTGTTCAGCTACCTGTCCCTTCTGCTGTGTTTGGCTTCTGTGTCTTTGCTTATGCTGCTCCCTCCCACATTTTGATGTCTAGGTTATTCTTGAGCATTCTGCAGGATTCAGCTAAAATATCATCACTTTTAGTAAAGATATTCTGACCATCCTAAACAGGAGGAGGAATCTTCCTCTCTGAACTCTCAGTTCCCTCCGTGTGGGATTATCTCTGTATCGGTAATGCATTGTCATGGTTTGCTGTTTGTTATTTTTATCATTAACCACTGAGCTTCATAAAAGCAGGCAATGGGTTTATTTATGTCTATATCAGTGTCCACTACATGCAGTCATGCAGTCAACCTTTGTCACATGAATTAGTAGCGTAACTTCTTCCATGTGTAGGTCTGGGGTAACATATGACCCAGTCTGGAATATTTTCCCTAAACCGCACCATGAAAAGTTCTATGTGACATAAAAATGCAAATTGTTTATAAAGATCACTCACCCTACTCCTTAAACCATGCAGACCTTTGTCTGTTCCCTGTGATAGAGCTTCAAAAACAAAGACACCTTTATATTAACTAGCCCATTCCCTGTACTTACTGTAGGTTATAACAGAGGGAGCTGTGTGGTTCAGTCTTTAAATTCCTGTTACTTTTCTTCCATTTGTGTGCTTATAGTTCTAGACAATAAGGGGAGAGGATGTGTTATTCAGTAATTCTTAGCTCTTTTGTTTTTGAAATATGCTTTTGTTCTTGCCATGACTACTCAAACCAGTTTTTGAAGACAACTCATGAAAATAAATTTTAAAGCAGATTTGATAAAAATACATTACACTTTCCATTTAATTGATTTTAGATGTATGTTGGCAAGGTTTCTCATATACTTTTCACTATCCTACAAGAACATTGCCTTCCTTTGCAATCTGCTCTATATTTAAGCACTTACTATGTTTAAAGTAAAATAATAAGCACTTGGTGTCTATTATCTTATTTGATCTAACAATCCTATAAAAGATTAGCATGTGGAAACACCTGGAGCCAAGGGAAAGCATGATAAATTTGGGAAACTTAGAGTAGTTCTGTGCTACTTTCAGCACTGAGATGGTGGGGGTTGCAGAGGAGAAAGGGGAGAGATGGGTGAAGCTGCAGTTAAGCAGCAGCTACTACATCGTATGGTTCCTATATACCATGTCCAGGAGTGTGGGCTTTATTCCAAGAGTAATGGAGTATCATTGGTGATAAGCTTATTATTAGTAGATGTGTGCCTTATAGAGATAGCTTTGGCTGAAACTGGAGGAAGAAGTCAGTGAAGATAATTCATAAGTTCAGTAAATCAAATTGGTGGCCTGGAAAAGCAAGGTGGGACCATAGACTCAAGAGATATTTAAGAAGTAGAGGGAGTTCCCTGGTGGTGTAGCGGCTAAGGCTTCGGTGCTGTCAACGCTGTGGCCTGGGTTTGATTCCCAGCCAGAGAGCTACCCACATACCAAAAAAAATTAAAAAAAAAAAATTGGAAAGAGAAGTCACAATAGGTGGTGAACTTACTATACAACAGCTGACAATGCACTGTAGAATTGTATGCCTGAAACCTATGTAATCCTCACTAACAGATGTCACTCCAATAAGTCTAACAATAAAAATGAATTTAAAAAAAAGAAGTAGAAATGCAGTGTAGTGCAGTAAGTCAAACAGAGCTCAGTACAAATCTCTCTGTCATGGATTACAGTGATCTTAGGCAATTTAGTCAATTTTGCTAAACTGCTTTCTCATCTGTAAAATGTAGATAACAATAGTAGCCATCTCACAGAGTTCTTGAGAAGACTATTAGATAATACAATATATTCATGCCCTAATACCCAGAAACTATAAATATATTACGTTCTCTGGCAAAAGCAACTTTGCAGATATAATAAAAGTTAAGTGAGATGAGGTGGGGGTGCTATCTTTGATTATCCAAGTGACCTCAACCTAATCAACTAAGTCCACACAAGGGGAAAACCTTTCCTGGCTGTGGTGAGAAAGAGATGTGATGATGGAGATGGGTCAGAGATGTTTATGTTGGTAACTTTGAAGATGGAGGAAGGGGCCATGAATCAAGGAATGTGAGTAGCTTCTAGCAGCCAGATAAAGCAAAGAAAAGGGTTCTATTCTAGAGCTTCCACAAAGGACCCCAACCCTGCCAGTATTTTGATTTTACTCTAGTGAGACCTGTGTTGGATTTCTAACTTACAGAACTATAAGACATTACACTTGTGTTATATGAAACCTTTAATTTTGTAGTAATTTGTTACAGCAGCAATAGAATACTAATGCACATGTGGAGGGTTAAGCCTCGTGCTACATAAAGCAGGCACTGAGGACAATGAATCCATTGGACATAGTGATTGATTAGATAAAGAGGACAGAAAGGATGAAGAATCGAAAAGAGCACTGCAAAATCCATGCTATTGCCGTGGTTTACTTTGGGGAAAGTTGAGTTTTAGTAATCTGCGAGATATTCAATTGGACATGTTCACTGGGTGGTTGGACATGGGTCTGGACATTAGAAGAAATGCCTGGGCTATAGGTTCCCATTTTACAGTTATCACCCTAACCTGAGTGAGATTACTTCACTTCATCATACCCAACAAACAGTTAAGGAGCAATGATCACTCCTCCAGTTTCTAGTTCTCAAACTGACTTCCAAGGCCTTAGACTCCAGATTGTCGAAGTCCGTAGGGAGCCTACCTCAGTCAGCCATTTCTGATCGAAATCAATATCTTAGATATAGCCATTTGGCCCAGGGGATTCTAGAATTGCATGTTACTCCCCTTTCTTTGAAGCAACAAAATTGACATATTAATAAGTAGTGTTATTTCACCTGTGAGAAACAGTGCCAGGCTATGGATTCGGTGCCACTGACCAAAGAGGGCTGATAGTGGGTGGGTCTTCTGACTTATTTTTAAGATAGTGACCATCTCCTTCAAGTACCAGCAACCTCAGCCATGAGGCAATATCATTTCTTGTCCCTACTTCTTTCTGTTCTCACTTGTAATCCTGAGAGCCAGATCTGTGGTACTGTGGCTTTGTCTTGGATGTCAAAACACTGTGTAACCCCCATAAGTGATTTTCTGTCGTGAGGATTTCATAACCCACCATCTCTAACTTCAGAAACAACAGACTGACAGATATGTACACAGTCATGCCTCCATTTGACATATTTCACACTCAGAAAAGCGCCTACTGTAGTACAGGCACAAATCTGTATGGTCCAAGCAAAAAAATCAGGGACACAAGCATCCAGTGTGCCAAGCCCTTCTCCAGTTTCTGAGTCCTGTGACACAACTACTTGTTGGAGACACTATCCACTATGGCTCCTGGGGCTTGTGGCAGTTCTAAGTCTCTCAGAGAAGACACACCACATTCTGACCACAACAGCTGCCATTTCGTAGCGATCTATTTGCTTCGCCCCGTGCTAGGGCTCTGTGCTTATGCATACATGACATTACTCTCACCACAGCTTAAAGGGTACTATTATTATTATCTTTATATTTTAGGTGAAGAAATTGAGTCTTAAACAATTTGAATAAATTGTCCAAGCAAATGAAATGGCACAGACTAATTTTAAAACCATTTTCATCTGTTTCCAAAATAGACATCTTTCTAATATACACATTAGCAATGTTTGTAAAAGAATAAAGGACAAACGTGCGAAGAAATAGTAACTTCAGGTGCTTCAGCCCAACCCACAGGTGCCTGGGGGAACTCCATTACCAATTTTCTCTACCCCAGGGTTATTTATTCTTTAATCAAACCAGTAGTTACTGAGCGCCAACTGTGCCAGGTGCTGTGCTAGTTGAAGAAGATGCATCTGTTTACCTTCAAGGAGCTTATTTTATAAAGGGACAAAAAGATAGGTAAACAGACAGGGACTCTACGCTGTGCTAAGTGTCAGGATGGAAGGAGGCAGCTTGTGAGGGGACCTGGTGGAGATCTATAGCGTCCTCTTGATCTTCATCATCTGTGCTGGAAAGTCCTGGTTCTAGGTGGACTATGGCCCCTCACCTGTGTGTGAGAGGTCTCTGGGATACAGAGACACAACAATGCATAGATGCACAGTCACCCGGTTTAAAGTATTCTCATTTCAGCCACCAAATCATTCCCTGTCCTGTTATGTCCAGGGACAGCTATCTTCCCCATTAGTGATAAAATGACCTGGAGGGACACCTATTACAACAGTCAGTATTACCTGGAGGCTGAGGAACAGGTCCACAACTCTTATCATCTTCCAGATACTCAGGAAGGTAGCCTCACTGGGCTGTTGGGCTGGGCCCTCGGAGTTTCAGAAACGGACCTCCTAGGGCATCTTTCTCAGGCTGTCTACCTGCCAGTCAAGGCTGTTTACCGGAATGAAGTTGGGCTTCTCCGTGTTTGCACCTGAACTTCTCATTCCCCCAAACCTTGACCTTTGTTCCTCTTCTCAACTACACTTGAACTGATTGCCTTGTGTTTCTAAGTCTTCTCCTTTGCCATCCTGTACGCCATCCGCTTGTTTACCTGCTCACTGCCTTGGCCTCTCAGACCGGATTTGACTGACACAGTGCCTCTGAGTATCAGTAACAGGACACACTTGATCTTGGTCTCTTTTGCTTTTCCTCTATGCTATGGCCAGCTTTTGTGTCAACTTGTGTTTTTCTAAATATTGCCTCCATTCGAGAACCTTCCATGGCTCCTCGCCGCCATGGCCCATCTTCTACCCCAGCCTGCGTTTTAGCCACACGTCCCTGTGCTGCGTACCGGGAAGGCCGAGCTCCCGCTGTGTAAGTGGCTCCCTGCTTCTAACGTATTCCTGCTTCCGTGTAAGTTGCTCGTGTCCCAAATATGCTTCAGTCACTTCCTCCCTTTATTAAGTTCCCCCATCAGCCTGGCTCTTACTCATTTTTCAAAACCTTTCGGTTTCGGGGTGGGGCCCCTGGCTGCCCTTTCCGTAGGCCGAATCATGACGCTGTTCTTCAGCCAAGTGTGTAACTTGCGTGTAGCAGCACATTATGTTCTACCGTGTGGCACTCACTTCCTGACATGTTTCCTTCAGTTTGTAAGTGCTCTTAGGCCAGAAACTTCCCTCTTTCGCCTGTTTGTCCCAAACTCCAAAGTACAATGACTGGCATTATGATATATGTCTTATTATTGTTTCTCGGATAGACAAACAGATCAGTGTGAGCTCCACTGTATGTTTCAAAAGCATAATTCAACAGTGGCTGGGAGACGGTACTGAAGGTGTCACCACGATGGCAATTTCTGATATAAAACCCTCAAAAAGAAAAAAGATTTTGCCAGCAGACAAGTAAGAGGCTCATTTAAAGTAGAGGAAATAGTACAGGATATTCAGGGCCTAGAGAGAAGTCTGTTGTGTGTTAACAGATGGGACAGCCACAGGAAATGACAAGTAGTCATGTCCACACCCTAAGGAGTCCTGTCTGCGATGCCAAGGAGTTGAGACCTGATCCTGTGGTCAATGGAGATGTTATTGTTTATTTAATATTTTTAAATGGTAAAGTTACATGCAATATGGTTAGATACAATTGGTGCATAACTCTGGGGTTGTTTCTTTGCTTTTTTAAGCAAGATGCTGTGCAGCTGTTTATAGATATTCCGGAAAGTGGTTGCAAGAAGTTGTCATCCTGTATTAGCTTCCCCGAAGGAACCCAGTGCAAGTATTTGTCCTCTTGGCTCAGCCAGAGCCACAGGGGCCACTGGAGGTCACTGTTGCACCATAGATGTGTTTGCAACACACCCTGTAGACCCTTTCAAGTTGGTTTTTGCAAAGTATGAATCCAACATCCCCTTGGCAGGTTGAAAATTCCCTAGTGAAGACATCTTTCTGTCCCCATCGATGACTGGCCTGATGACCTGAAAAATGTGACTGAGTAATAACTGTGTCTGAGGCAAGATGGAGAGAGACTGGGAGACCTGGTGCTGGGAGGGTGTATGCAGTAATGAAATATGGGGGATTTCGTGTTGTCTGGATTTCATTATCCTGTGTCTGGTGTGAGAGAGGCTGGAGGCCCCTTTGGGTCAAGGGGACTTTTCTCCTGCTGCTTTCTGGTTTGAATCTGGTTGTAGTTAGAAAAGCTTAATGTTGTCCTATAGGTCCGTAGAAGTCAGGGGACACAAGACTAGTTGGGCACCCCAGACTCCATCCTGGGGGAGGTCTGGGGGTTGGAGGAAGCCCTCTTCCTTCTCCTGGGCTGTGACAACACAGCTGCCAGGTAAAGAACCGGGATAGAATTCCAGGCCTTCTCCCAGAGCATGCCCATTCACTGATGCACTGACCACACCCCAGGCCAGGCTTCAGCTGAGGCAGAACCACAGAGAAGGGAAGGGCCGGATGTTTACAGTGACAAACTCTCTGTGCCACCTTTTAGTATATACAAGCATATGCCTCTGTTTTTTATATTACACGGCTGGATACTTTCTGAACAGCATTTGGATTTTTCTCAGTTCTCATAATAAATGTATGCAGTGGGTATTATTTGACCATTTATTATGTGAAGAGATTAAGATTCAGAGCCAACATTCGTCTCTTGAAATACAAAGAGCAAAGATGAAAAAACAACTATTAGTGGGCACCTTCTGAGAACTGATCCAAGCTTGAAAACTTAGTTTGAGTAACATAGGGGCACAGAGCCCGTGCTATATAGTGTTTATAACAATTCATTTAACATCGGTTGAGAGTAGCTTTTGGTAGGAGTTGAGTAACTTTCTAATAAGTCATCATTTGTTTATAACTTTACATAGACCCGAGCACTTCTACACACATTAACTAATTTGATCCTTATAATAAATATCTTACCTTATTTTTGTAAGTGAAAAATCTGATACTCTAAAGATTTGATTTGCCTAAGATGACATACTTAGTGTTATGGATAGGATTCAAACTTAAGTCATTTTATTCTAAATTCAGCACTCTTTCTATGACACTGTAATCATACTCCTAGGTAAGTCTTGGATGATAGAAATATATTGTAATATAGCCTAGTTAGAAATAGAAGTGACTTACAAGTGTCATGTAGCACATTTTATGATTAGAGATGAGGGAATTTCAACCCAGAAAAATTAAGCTTTTTGCCCAAGTTTATATAGCTCTGGGGTGAAAAATGTCTCCTAAGTTAGTGTTCCCAGATTTAGCAAATAAATATAGGACCCCTATTATTAATGGGATATACTTACACTAACAACAACAACAAACCACATATTCCAACACATGGATGATGTATTGTAGAATTGTACACCTGGAACCTGGATAATTTTTAATAACTAATGTCACTCAAAAAAATTTAACAACAAAACAATTCACTGTTTATCTGAAATTCAAATTTAACTGGACATTCTGTATTATATCTGGCAACCCTATCCTAAGTTCCAAAAGGGAAATCTAAGCTTGTTCATCTTTTGGATATCTTTGAATATTGAAAATGAAAATATTTTGAAAAGAGTACCATGAATACCCTAAAAAAAGTTAAAAATTTTCCTGTGGTTTTACCCTGGCTCTGCTAACCACAACCTTGCTGAGCTGAGCTTCCTCTACCACATCACCTAATAGATTTACTTTTTAAAATCTTTATTGAATTTATTGTGGTGACATGGGTTAGTAAAATCATATAGTTTTCAAATGTATAGCTCTATGATAAATACATCATCTATATATTGCATTGTCAGCTCTCCTTCCATTGCCATGTATTTGACCCCCTTTATCCTCTTCCACCTCCCTCCTCCCCCTTTACACTCTAGTAGCCACTAAACTGTTGTCTTTGTCTTTAAGTTTTTGTTTATTTGTGTTGTTCATTTGTTGCTTTTAGTTTTATATGTCACAGATGAGTGAAGTGATGTGACTCTCAACATTTTCTGTCTTACTTTGCTTAGCACGATAATCTCAAGATCTATCTGTGTTGTTGCAAATGGCAGTATTACATCTTTTTAATGACAGAGTAATACTCCATTGTACGCATGAACTGTATCTTCCTTATCTAATCATTTGTGGAATGATACTTTGTTTGTTTTCATGTCTTGATCACTGTGAATAAAGCTGCAACGAGCACTGTTCACAGTGGCCAAAACATGGAAACAACCAACGTGCCCTGCGACAGATGACTAGATAAAGAAGCTGTGGTACATATACACAATGGAATATTACTCAGCTGTAAGAAAAGATGAAATATTTGCGCCATTTGCGACAAAATGGATGGACCTGGAGATCATCATGCTTAACGAAATAAGCCAGACAGAAAAAACAAAGAACTGTGTGACTTCACTCATATGCGGAATATAAAACTGAAAGCAACACAAACAAACAAACAAACAATCAAACAAATAACCTATGGATACAATCAATAGTTGAATGTTTATTTGGGGACAAGTGGGGAGGGAAGGGGAGAAGGGGAGGGTATAGGAGAGGAGGGAGGGTATGGGAGAGGAGGGAGGGGAAGCTAAATATAAAGTGATGGAAAGAGAACTCACATTAGGTGGTGAACTTATTATACAACAAGTTGACAATGCACTGTAGAACTGTATGCCTGAAACCTATGTAATCCTTGCTAACAGATGTCACCCCAATAAGTCTAACAATAAAAATAAATTTAAAAAAACAATGCTGCAATGAACATAGGGACACATATATCTTCATGGCACAGAGAGCCTATTTAAGCAAATAGTCAATGAGAACTTCCCAAACCTATGGAAAGAACTGGATCCTCAAGTTCAAGAAACAAACAGAATACCTAATTACCTCAATCCTAACATGGCTTCCCCAAGGTACATCATATTGAAGCTGACAAAACTAATGAGTTCATTTTTAAGGACATGCTAAAAAAAAATCGCAAAGCAGTTTGAAAATTCAAAGGGTTTCAGGACAATTATAAAAGAAACCAGCCCAGTTAATCATGCCAACTACTCAAGGAAAACCAAGTCATGGGAAGAAATCTACGAGGAGCATTGAGTAAGATGCCCTTCCTGTGTACATCCTTAATCAAGATTCAAAAGGAAGACAGCTAGTTCCCTTTGGAAATTACTATATTATGTAATAAAATCAACCCTGCATTGTGCTCCCAGACTAATTACTTGCTTTATTCTTTTCATTCAATAGTCTAGGTACTTGGACATTTTTATTGGTATTTTTAAATTATTTTATTAAAATGAGCAGCAATAATAAATAGTAAAAATGATTTGATCTTACCAGGTATAAGTGCTGATTTTAGAACTGGTATTAAGGATTTAAATATTAAGGAATTTTCATGCTTCTTAGATATATTTGTATTTAACTGGAAAGAAAATTTTCTATTGTGTGTATCAATGTATGTCTAGGACTTATAATGATAAACCTCTGCGTCTGTATGTGACCCCCAGTCATTCTAGAAAACAAGTTGTTGGTTCTTTAAGTCACATGGTGATTGGTGAACAATAGCACATGCACATTTCTTCTAATACTGTATAAACATTGGCAATTGGAGTTTTTGTTCCCATGTCAGAGATTGCTCTTCTACCTTTTACCACCTTTTCCATTCATTCACCATTTGTGTTTCCCTTTCATCACTCATTATTTCAACCAATATTTATTGAGCATACACTGGGCTAAGAGCTGAAAGCCACAGCCCTGTCCTCAACATGCTCATGGACAGGTAGAGCAAAAACGACCTGTAAACATTGAAGTTGAGCAGAGTAAATGTGAAAGCATTGAGGAGAAGGCAGTTCTGCCTGGGGGAGATAGGAAAGGGGTGGAAATGTCAGTTAAAGCCAGAGAACAGTATTTACAAGGCAGGGGCTTGTTGAAAGACGTACATATTTAGTGAATGACAAGAAGTTTACAATAAAATGAAGGAAAAGTTGAGGTCCAAGTTAAAAAGTCTTTGCACATAAAATGAAGGGATTTGGATTTAATGGAAGTCATTGGATATATGAGGGCTGTCTAGTAAGTATCCAGTCATGTAATATAAAAAATAGAGGCATCTATGGCTATATTTTCTGGACAGCCCATATATTTATCAGGACAGTGGCATAAGCAGATTGGTTTTAGAGAAATGAAACCATGAGAGAGGAGTCTGGGGTAGATGGGAGAGGAAAAAGATCAGCAGAGTGGCCAGTTAGATGCTCCTGCATCCAAAGAGGTGATTTGGAACTGGTGAAAAGCTTGGGATAGGGGGATGACAAGGAGGAGAGAGGATTCCCTTTGATAGTATTCCAATTTTATTCTTTTGATCCTTCTCATCTTCCAGTCCTGCAAAACTCAAAGCAATACTTGAGTAGTGTGGGATAAGTATGTTCCAAGTAGAGGAGGTATTGCCAGAGCTGTGAAAGGTCACTGAGAGCTCCCAAGTAATGAAATTATGGAAATATTTCTAGAAATGTTAGCCCAAGCTCAGCTTTTCAGTTATTTTTATTAATGGTTCAAAGATCAAAACCTTGTTAAAATTTGTAGTTGACAAA
Organism: Lyroderma lyra; assembly: GCA_004026885.1. Classification (NCBI taxonomy): domain Eukaryota; kingdom Metazoa; phylum Chordata; class Mammalia; order Chiroptera; family Megadermatidae; genus Lyroderma; species Lyroderma lyra. The sequence goes on from PVJL010009568.1 coordinate 46,751, forward strand.
GAATTGAAAGGAATAGTTAATACACTGGATGAAATAAATCAAATTCCAAATAGATATGTAAAATATTTAGAGATCAGCTAAATCTAATAAGATAAAATTTAATAGAGATTAATGTAAAGTTCTGAAATTGGATAAAAAAAGTCAGTGTGTAGTTACAGATGGGGGAAATCTTAGTTTGTAAATATGAAGAATTTTAGGTGATAATCATTGATTGGTATGATGTCCCTCCTGTTAAAATTAATGTTCTGTTTTTGTTTTTGATTTTTTCTGTTTCAATAAATGTATGAATTGAGGGTAATAGCTACTATAAAAAATAGACCTTTAAATTTCACTGGCTTAATATAACTGAAATTCATTTATGCTCACTTTACTGTCCAAGTCAGATATTCTCTTTCTTGTGTGTTGTTTTCCTCCATGTGAAAACCCACATCCTAGGTTTTTTCCATCTGATGGCACAGTGATTCGCTAAGCTTTGGCATCACTGTCATTTCTTCTAGCTTGAGGAAGAGGACATTAAGAGAAGAGGAGATGGATCTTCGCTTCATAAAACCCTTGGCTCAAAGGTATCACATATCATTTCTCCTCATATTTCATTAGCAAGGGAGAGTAAAAATTATAGTTCCTGGATGGACCACTGCTTTCTAGTGACAAATGTATATTATGGAAGTAGAGAGACACATATTGATGAATTGTTTACCATCTATGCTCATTAAGCCATCCAAAATGGAGATGATATTCTCATCTTTGGCCAGTCCTCAGTTCGTGGGTTAGTATTAATTGAGAACATCCAATTTTATGAGGGAAATTGGCAAAGAAGAATATATCCAGAAGCAATTGAATAGAAGATACAATGGAAAGATCTATGAATGTTTAATCTAGAAAAGAGAAGACCCAGGAGGAACTCAAGGAATATCTCCAGATGTTAAATATTATTGTTCCCCAGAGTTCTATTTTTATGCTTCTCTTTTCTCAGGTTGTCTTCTGTACGTGGATGATCATATTATTTATTTAGATGTTGGGTTTGTTTCTCTAAGCTCAATATTTCTCCTGAGCTGCTGCTTTGTGTCTGCTTAGTAACCATTCATCTTAACTGGTATTTCAAACAAATTCAGTGTCTACTCATTCTAGCACCTCCATCTTGGTGTATCAACAACTGGCAATACCATTAGCCATCCAGTTGATCATATTAAAAGCCAGAGAGTTATCTTTGCCACCTCTCCTTTACCATCTACATCGAATTAGTTTTCCAGCCCTATCAATTATATTTCATAAACGTATCTACATTAGTATGGATTGATTCAGACTTTCAAGATTTTTCACTTGGAAATAAGTGAAATAGCTTTTTAAAATGGTCTTGACCCTTTTATCTTGTTTCTTTACTCTGCCATCAGCGTGACTTCTGTATCTTTCCTTAAAATTTTTTATTTAGTGAATTTCTTCTTTGGCTAACTCCAAAGAAGAATCCATTTAACACTTTCTCTAACTCCCTAAATCTGGATTAAAAGTCACTTTCTATATATCTGAATACTCTGAATATACTAGTACACATTTGTCTCCTTATTACAATATAAGCATCTCTAAGGCAAGGACCATAGCTCATTCATTCATTCATTCATTCATTCAATATCTAGTGCCCAGCACAGTGCCTGGGACAGATTCAATAAATGTCTGTTGACTTGAATTGTCATGTGGAAGGGGGAACAGATTTGGTCTCTATTATCTCAAAATGCAAAACCACAAATCTACAGGATAACAGATTTTGGCTTTCATTAAGTGGTAATGCATAAAATGGATTAGTTAACTTTGAGAAGTAGTAAGTTTCCTCTCATTGATGGAATTCAAGTAGAGGCTGGAAGAGCCACTTGATAAGGTCCCACAGTAAGGGTTTAAGCATCCAATAGAAGGTTAGACTAGACATCTTGTAACAACCCAATAAATCATAGCATTCTATAATTTTGATTCACATTTGGTGTTTTTATAAAACAAATATATTTTAATTGTTTGCAGTGTGTTATGGGGCATAATGAATGATCTTGGAAAAATTTTTAAAGAAGAAACATACATAAAGAGCTGTAGGTCAAAAACTTAGTCTAAATAAAATAGCATATATTCCAATGAGCTTTGGGAAAATAGAAATCTTTTTGAATTGGACACTTCTACCTCTCTTATGATATTCATGTATGTTATAATAGGTGACCCAAAAAGAGAGGTTAAGACCTGTAGTTGAGATGCTATAATGAGAAATTACTATTCTGTTATATTACTATTTTGTTATATTACCTTTGTACCTTAAATATTTATGTATTTAGTTTCTCATAAAGGATTTAACAAAGAAAATAACTATTTGTTTGAGAATTCATGAATATGTTTCTTTCAGGGCTCTGAACTACTGTGATGATTCTTGCAATTACTAAAAATATTATTATTTTTTTTTTTTTTGGTATGTGGGTAGCTCCCTGGCTGGGAATTGAACCCAGGCCCCAGCACTGACAGTGCCAACACCGAAGCCTTAAGCCACTACACCATCAGGGAACTCCCTACTTAAAATATTTGAACTCTTATATCATGGCCCCAAATTGCTAATCCTTTAATTTAGCTTTTTCTAGGGGCAACATTTGGAAAGGAGATTGCACCAGGCAAATAAAGTGAAACTTTCTTTTCTCCAGAAAGGAGATCTTTTCTATATTTTGTGGGTCAACTTTTGCCTTCAGAAGCTGAAAGTCAGCAAGAAATGTGGCTTTTTTATTATCTGGTCTGTAAGCCTGCAGACAATTTCATTTTCATAATACACAGAGGCTTCTTTTTCTATCAGTCTTTACGAAAGATTACCCCATTTTTCTCACAGTAGGATGAGCGTGGACTTTATACCTTTTTAAAATGAGAACAATGTTTGTTTGTTTTAACACATAACCTGTTTGAGGGGAGGCATATTGCTTATTATTTAAGAAAGAGTTAGATGTAGTGGAAAAATCACTGGAGTTGGAATTGGATACCTGCATTTTAACTCCAAATCATTGTTGTTTGGGGGTTCTGTCCACACCTGTCAAAATGACATCATTGGAAACAATTGTCCCTAAGCTACCTACTACTCTAATATTTCCTGTGTTCTGAGATTCCAGATGGTACCACCTTAGTGCCTGCTACAGTGCTCGTTCATTGGATATGACCCACTTAAATAAAAAAAAAAAAGCCTGTAATTGGTGTTTTAAGTTCAAATTCAGGATCTTCAACTACAGTTTTCACAAAGAGCACTTCTCAGAAACAATGATGCCATTTACCCTGGATTTCCTTTCATGGACACCCACTACCCCCATACAAGGACTGCTTATTAACGATTGTTAAATGTAAGCACGAGATTCTGTTTCTAGCAATTACTTCCAAATTTTCTTCACTTTCACCTGTACCTCCCTACTCCAATTTATCCTACAAACTACCTTAAATTTAATTTTTCTACAGATTTTCTTTCAGTCACCTGCTCAAGTTATAGAATAAAATCCACATTTATACATACAAGGCCTGTCTAGAAAATATCCAGCCACAAAGTGTTCTAGTTTTATATTGACAATGGCTGTATTTTTTTCAGACAGCTCTCATATACCTTCAAATCCCCATGTTATGGCCCCCATCTGTCTTTCCAAATTTATCACCGTACATAGTATATGCATGAAACCTCTGTTCCAAGCAGACTGAAAGCTTCATTATTGCTGCAGGGTAGGGAGATGAGGTACTTTCCTATCTGCATGCCTTTGTACAAACTTGTTTCTCTATCCAGACATCTCTATTCTTAATTTTTTCTCCAATAGAAATTATTCCCATTTTGTACAGCTCAGATTTATTCCTCTACCCATCATTGACTCTACAGCTCACCATGATAGCCCTGGATTACTATGTAGATAATATAAGTTACTCATCACAAACATTTAGCCCTAGATGTGTTTTGGAAAATTATACATTTGGTACTTAGCAGGAAATATCTACCAGTTGTAGGGTATATTTTTCTTATTTTCTCACCTGCAATAAAATCTTGAACGCAGGATAGTCTTACTCATATTTGGATCCTCATTGCTTACTAGTCTGTATTCCCAAATTATCTTATTCAGATCAGCAGTAAGATATTGATTATATGACTTAATTGCTATTTATATTTCTGTCTTCATAAGTAAGCTATGAGTTTCTTGATTAAAAAAACTTTTCCCCCTTGTGCCCAACCCCAGTGCCTTGTAGAAACCAAGTAAATGTTTGTTGAAAGAACAAATCAGTCAGATTCAACTTTGTCAGAAAGAGCTGACTTTGTAAGAAATTGGTAAATTGAGCTGATTTACGATCAGTCTAAAACATATAAGGTGATTGCCTCTGAAAATGGGATGCACCATTTCTTTGTCTTTTGGCATTTTTACTGTTAGGAATGGAACTTGAGCAGATTAAATAAGACTCAATCTTGAATCCACAAATGACACTAAGCCAGAAATGATGCTGAGGTTAGAAGTGATTTAGTTCACTTGAATTTTATTTGTGGGATAATGTTTTCCTTCTGGGAAGAGAAATGCTAATGAAAAAATTGCCTCCTGACTACAACTCAAAAGTAATAGAAATCTGGCTGGAAATATGATCTTATGAAAACTTTCCAAGCAAAGCATCTTATACTCATGTTTATGCCTTTAGATACACATTCCGTTGTTTGCCTTTCTCTGGTTTCCAAAGATCATGGTAGATAGAGGTACCAGGATAATAGGCCAAATAGGTCTACTATAAGATGTCAGGCTAACTGGGCATGAGTGCTGTTTCCTAGGACATTAATAGTGATTTTTACTCAGCCCAATTTTAATAACACATGGATAAGCCTGGGGCAATTTGTAAAGGATCTGAGAGTTTCATTATGAATGTTTGTATTATAAAATTAGTGACTCTCAGGATTGGACTGGATTGAATGGATGATCTCATCAAAGGGGCCTTTGGTTTCTACTAGAAAAGATGTGCTTTCAATATCCTGATGTTCTAAATGGTCATGGGGCTGGGGGAGGTGCATTTTTACAAATCAGTTGGCAGATGGTAATTGTTAAGTTATGTTAGGATATGAGCTTGCTTAACCATCATCACCAAACTAATATTACAAAAAAATGTTAGAGGGACTTCTTTAAGAAAAAGAAGAACTAAAAAAAATAACTATAAATAATAAAATGGCAATAACTATATACCTATCAATTATCACGTTAAATGTAAATGGATTAAATTCTCTAATCAAAAGACATAGGGTAGCGGAAAGGATACAAAATCAAGACCCATATATATGCTGTCTACAAGAGATCAACTTTAGATCAAAAGACACACAGAGACTGAAAGTAAAGGGATAGAAAAAGATATTTCATGCAAATAGAAATGAAATAGGCTGGAGTCACAATATACATATCAGAAAAAATAGACATTAAAACAAAGATTATAAGAGGCAAAGAAGGACATTATGTAATGATCAAAAGATCAATCCAACCATAGAATGTAACTCTTGTAAAGATTTATGCACCCAACATATAAGCACCTAAATACATAAAGCAAATATGGACCAATATAAAGAGAGATCAACAGTAATACAGTCATAGTAGAGAACTTTATCACCTCAATGACACCAACAAATCTTTCAGATAGAAAATCAACAAGAAAATAGCAGCCTTAAATGACACACTAAGATCAGATAAATTTAATTGATATTTTTAGAATATTTTATCTCAAAGCAGCAGAATATGTGTTTTTTTAACTGCACATGGAATATTTTCTAAGATAGACCACATATTATGCCACAAAACAAGTCTCAAAAAGTTAAGATTGAAATAATATCAAGAATTAGGTGGTGAACTTATTATACAACAAGTTGACAATGCACTGTAGAATTGTATGCCTGAAACCTATGTAATCCTTGCTAACAGATGTCACCCCAATAAATCTAACAATAAAAATGAATTAAAAACATAATAAAAACTAAATGTTAATTTAAAAAAAAGGATTATGAAATCCTTGATATGAAATTATATCTGACCACAATGATAGAAACAAGTAATTAATTACAAGAAAAAATATAAAAATCCACACAAACATACAGGGGCTAAATAACATGCTATGAAACAATGAATGAGTTAACAGTGAGATCAAGGATGAAAATCCCAGGGTACCTTGAAACCATTGAAAATGAAAGCACAAAGACCAAAAATCTATAGGATAAGCAAAAGCAGTCCTGAAAGGGAAATTTATAGCAATAAAGGCCTATCTCAAGAAACAAACAACAAAAAAGACCGAACCTCAAATAAACAATCTAAAGGAAGTAGCAAAAGAAGAGCAAACAAATGCTTCCTATCTGTCAAAATGGCCATCACCAATAAATCAACAAACAACAAGTGTTGGCGAGGATGTGAAGTAAAGGGAACACCTTTGCAGTGTTGGTGGAATTACAAATTGGTGCAGCCACTGTGAAAAACAGTATGGTAGTTCCTCAAAAAGTTAAAAATAAAACTACCTTATAACCCAGAAATTCCACACCTGGGTACTTATCCAAAGAAACCAAAACCCTAATTTAAAAAGATATATGCACCTCTGTGTGCACTGCAGCACTATTTACAATAGCCAAGATATGGAAACAACTGAAATGCCCATCAGTAGACAATTGGATAAATAAATTGTAGTACACAATGGAATATTATTTTACCATAAAATAGAATGAAATCTTACCATTTGTAAGAATATGGATGGACTTAGTGGGTATAATGCTAAGTGAAATAAGTCAGTCTGAGAAAGACAAGTACCTTGTGAACTAACTTATATGGGATCTAATGAACAAAATAAACACAAACAAAACAGAAACTTAGATACAGAGAAGAAACTGATGGTTGGCCGATGTCAGTGGAGTTAGGAGGCTGGCTGAAAAAGGTGAAGGGATTAAAAAGTACAAATGGGTAGTTACAAAATTGTCACAAGTATGTAACATAGTAATAACTATGTATAGTACCAGTTGAGTACTAGACTGTTAATAATAAGAGATCACTTTGTAAATTACAGAAATGTCTAACCATTATTCTGTTCACCAGAAACTAATGTAAAATAATAGTGAATGTCTACCTTATTTGAAAAATAAGAATTACTGAACCATTAAAAAAATAATTTGGATAGTTGTTTAATTTATTTTATTTTTTAAAATTTCCTTTTTAAAAGAAAAATTATATGCAGATTCTCAATACATAAAACAGAAGAAAATTTCGATGCTTTGGTTAAATCTGGACAGAGAGCTTCAAGTCAACTTTTATTCCCACGACTTCCCTTAAAGATTTCTAGGTCATTTCCTTAGAAACTTAGAATTCTGCTTAACACTTTGAAAACTACTAACCTTATTTAATACATTAGGAAATTATAAAATGGAACCAAAATCTAAATCCTGATTGCTAGTCTCAGGTTTTCTTCCAGTATTTAGGGCATTGTAACTAATTTTTTACCTTGGTTTGCAAGCTAGTTATCATTGACATGAGTCATCTCTGTCTAGCTGGGCTCTGGTCAGTCCCTTGTACCCATACATAGCTCACTATGTGCACTGGGAAAAGTCACTTAACTTTGCTGAGCCCCAGGCTTTTTACCTAGAAAATGAAAGGGGAAGAAGACTGGAGAGGAGGTCCCTAAAGCCTCTCCGAGAAAACACAATTGAACAGCCATCCAGGAGCCAAGAAAGAGGACTCTGAGAGACAAAACAGCTGTTGAGAAATCCACAAATCGCAAGTAAGCACCTGAAGGTTGGCGAGAAGGGGGCAAGTCGGGGAGAGGGAAGGGAGCAGAGACAGACCACAATAGGACATGATCCCTGCTGACTATTCGGAGCTGCGCAGTTTGGGGGAGGGGAGAGAGACTGGGGAGCTGGGGATGGAAGGAGTTTGGGAGCCAGCCTCTGGAACTTTTGAGTAGTAGAAAGGCTGAGCGAGGACTCTGAACTGCAAAGATGACACCCCAGCTCTAAGCCCCCTGGAGACCTACACAGGGCTGCAGTTCCTGTTCCCAGCCCACTGCAAAGGTGACCCTGCTGTCTCAGGACAGACCCACAGCTTTGGACTTATGGAGCATGCACTTCCTCATGCACCCCAGGGTTCTGAAAGCAGTGTGAGCCTGTAGACAGCCAGATGCTGAATCAGGGCTGGGAAGAAAGACTGATTTGATAGCATTCACCCCAGCCAGCAGAAACAAGCCTTGAAACAGCTTCCCCAGCAAATGGCAGAAGGCAGAACCACCTTTGAAACGCCTTTTGTTGGCTTCTCCCCAGGATATTTGCGCATAGCCTCCAAACGTGGTAGGAGATCAGAAACAAGAAACAAACAGCCCCCTCTCCCCCAAACTTGACCCCCAGTGCCACCTAGTGTCTGCCCTACAGCAAGACACCACAAAAGCAAAAATCTGGGCACTGAGCATAAAGTCCTCATGTCAAAGAGGAAGAACCCAGCGGACAGGATGAATTCCTTAAAAACTAAAACTTCTCAGAAAGAAAATGAAATTTACCCAAAAGACAACTTGTTACAACTGGAAGGGTCGGATTTAAGTGACGGAGAATTTAAAGCAGCCATTCTAAAGGCTGTGAGAGAAATGAAAACCTATTGGCAGAACACCATAGTTGAGATAAATAATATAAAAAAGGATATAAATGACATAAAAAAGGAACTCTGTGAACAAAAAGAACAATTTAACAAAGAAATTCAAAACATAAGAAAGATTGAGACGGAAATACGAGAAATAAATAATACAATAAAAGAAGTGAGAAATGAAATAACTGCCATAGGAAACAGGACCAACCAGATGGAGGAAAGAATTAGTGATATTGAAGAACATGGAAACAGCTCAGAAAGAGGAAGAGAGGTAATATAGAACCAAAAGGATTGAAAGAACTCTGCAAGAAATATCCGACTCCATGAAACAAAACAACATCAGGATAATAGGAATAGAAGAGGGGGCAGAGCAATCTACAGAGAGCATACTCAAACAAATCTTAGATGAGAACTTTCCAAACCTATGGAAAGATCTGAAATCCCAAGTTCAAGAAGAAAACAGGTCCCCTAGATACCTGGACCCCAACAGATCTTCTCCAAGACACATGGTACTAAAGATGTGCAAAACTAAAGACAAACAGACAATTCTCAAGGCAGCCAGGGAAAAAAGAACTATAACCTTTAGAGGAAAACCCATCAGGCTGGCATCAGATTTCTCAGCAGAAACTCTACAAGCCAGGAGAGAGTGGAATCCAATATTCAAAAATTTAAAAGAGAGAAACTTCCAGCCAAGAATAAATTATCCAGCAAAATTATCTTTCAGATATGAAGGTGGAAT